>JBBDGP010001266.1:0-252500 GCA_037952835.1 Lithobates septentrionalis | reverse complement strand
GTGTTCTCTGCACAGTGTGCACCTAAAGCTCCTGAAGAAAATTGCTGGTGTTCTTCTGATCCTATTAGTACCACAGGCAAACAGCTGCAAGATTTACAGTTAGTGTACTGTGTCCTCTGCACAGTGTGCACCTAAAGCTACCTGAAGACAATTGCTGTTGTTCCGATCCTATTAGTACCACAGGCAGACAGCTACAGTATTTACAGTTAGTGCACTGTGTCCTCTGCACAGTGTGCACCTAAAGCTACCTGAAGAAAATTGGTGGTGTTCTTCTGATCCTATTAGTACCACAGGCAGGCAGCTGCAGTATTTACAGTTAGTGTACTGTGTTCTCTGAACAGTTTGCACCTAAAGCTACCTGAAGAAAATTGTTGGTGTTCTTCTGATCCTATTAGTACCACAGGCAGGCAGCTGCAGGATTTACAGTTAGTGTACTGTGTCCTCTGCACAGTGTGCACCTAAAGCTACCTGAAGAAAATTGGTGGTGTTCTTCTTATCCTATTAATACCAAAGGCAGGCAGCTGCAGTATTTACAGTTTGTGTACTGCGTCCTCTGCACAGTGTGCACCTAAAGCTACCTGAATACAATTGCTGTGGTTCTGATCCTATTAATACCACAGGCAGGCAGCTGCAGTATTTACAGTTAGTGTACTGTGTCCTCTGCACAGTGTGCACCTAAAGCTACCGAAAGAAAATTGGTGGTGTTCTTCTGATCCTATTAGTACCACAGCAAGCAGCTACAATATTTACAGTTAGTGTACTGCGTCCTCATCACAGTGTGCACCTAAAGCTACCCGTAGACAATTGCTGTTGTTCTGATCCTATTAATACCACAGGCAGGCAGCTAGAGTATTTACAGTTAGTGTACTGTGTCCTCTGCACAGTGTGCACCTAAAGCTACCTGAAGAAAATTGGTGGTGTTCTTCTGATCCTATTAGTACCACAGGCAGGCAGCTGCAGTATTTACAGTTAGTGTACTGTGTCCACTGCACAGTGTGCACCTAAAGCTACCTGAAGAAAATTGGTGGTGTTCTTCTGATCCTATTAATGCCGCAGGCAGCTGCAGAATTTACAGTTGGTGTAGTGCGTTCTCTGCACAGTGTGCACCTAAAGCTACCTGAAGAAAATTGGTGGTGTTCTTCTGATCCTATTAGTACCGCAGGCAGCTGCAGTATTTACAGTTATTGCAGTGCGTCCTCTGCACAGTGTGCACCTAAAGCTAACTGAAGAAAATTGGTGGTGTTCTGATCCTATTAGTACCGCAGGCAGCTGCAGTATTTACAGTGAGTGTAGTGAGTCCTCTGCACAGAGTGCACCTAAAGCTACCTGAAGAATTTGGTGGTGTTCTTCTGATCCTATTAATACCACAGGCAGGCAGCTGCAGTATTTACAGTTAGTGTACTGTGTCCATTGCACAGTGTGCACCTAAAGCTACCTGAAGAAAATTGGTGGTGTTCTTCTGATCCTATTAATACCATAGGCAGGCAGCTGCAGTATTTACAGTTTGTGTACTGCGTCCTCTGCACAGTGTGCACCTAAAGCTACCTGAAGACAATTGCTGTTGTTCTGATCCTATTAATACCACAGGCAGGCAGCTGCAGTATTTACAGTTAGTGTACTGTGTCCTCTGCACAGTGTGCACCTAAAGCTACCGAAAGAAAATTGGTGGTGTTCTTCTGATCCTATTAGTACCACAGCAAGCAGCTACAATATTTACAGTTAGTGTACTGCGTCCTCATCACAGTGTGCACCTAAAGCTACCCGTAGACAATTGCTGTTGTTCTGATCCTATTAATACCACAGGCAGGCAGCTAGAGTATTTACAGTTAGTGTACTGTGTCCTCTGCACAGTGTGCACCTAAAGCTACCTGAAGAAAATTGGTGGTGTTCTTCTGATCCTATTAGTACCACAGGCAGGCAGCTGCAGTATTTACAGTTAGTGTACTGTGTCCACTGCACAGTGTGCACCTAAAGCTACCTGAAGAAAATTGGTGGTGTTCTTCTGATCCTATTAATGCCGCAGGCAGCTGCAGAATTTACAGTTGGTGTAGTGCGTTCTCTGCACAGTGTGCACCTAAAGCTACCTGAAGAAAATTGGTGGTGTTCTTCTGATCCTATTAGTACCGCAGGCAGCTGCAGTATTTACAGTTATTGCAGTGCGTCCTCTGCACAGTGTGCACCTAAAGCTACCTGAAGAAAATTGGTGGTGTTCTGATCCTATTAGTACCGCAGGCAGCTGCAGTATTTACAGTGAGTGTAGTGAGTCCTCTGCACAGAGTGCACCTAAAGCTACCTGAAGAATTTGGTGGTGTTCTTCTGATCCTATTAATACCACAGGCAGGCAGCTGCAGTATTTACAGTTAGTGTACTGTGTCCATTGCACAGTGTGCACCTAAAGCTACCTGAAGAAAATTGGTGGTGTTCTTCTGATCCTATTAATACCATAGGCAGGCAGCTGCAGTATTTACAGTTTGTGTACTGCGTCCTCTGCACAGTGTGCACCTAAAGCTACCTGAAGACAATTGCTGTTGTTCTGATCCTATTAATACCACAGGCAGGCAGCTGCAGTATTTACAGTTAGTGTACTGTGTCCTCTGCACAGTGTGCACCTAAAGCTACCGAAAGAAAATTGGTGGTGTTCTTCTGATCCTATTAGTACCACAGCAAGCAGCTACAATATTTACAGTTAGTGTACTGCGTCCTCATCACAGTGTGCACCTAAAGCTACCCGTAGACAATTGCTGTTGTTCTGATCCTATTAATACCACAGGCAGGCAGCTAGAGTATTTACAGTTAGTGTACTGTGTCCTCTGCACAGTGTCCACCTAAAGATACCTGAAGAAACTTGGTGGTGTTCTGAACCTATTAGTACCGCAGGCAGCTGCAGTATTTACAGTTAGTGTAGTGCGTTCTCTGCACAGTGTGCACCTAAAGCTACCTGAAGAAAATTGGTGGTGTTCTTTTAAACCTATTAGTACCACAGGCAGGCAGCTGCAGTATTTACAGTTAGTGTACTGTGTCCTCTGCATAGTGTGCACCTAAAGCTACCTGAAGAAAATTGGTGGTGTTTTTCTGATCCTATTAGTACCATAGGCAAGCAGCTACAGTATTTACAGTTAGTGTACTGCGTCCTCTGCACAGTGTGCACCTAAAGCTACCCGAAGACAATTGCTGTTGTTCTGATACTTTTAATACCACAGGCAGGCAGCTAGAGTATTTACAGTGTACTGTGTCCTCTGCACAGTGTCCACCTAAAGATACCTGAAGAAAATTGGTGGTGTTCTGAACCTATTAGTACCGCAGGCAGCTGCAGTATTTACAGTTAGTGTACTGTGTCCTCTGCACAGTGTGCACCTAAAGCTAACTGAAGAAAATTGGTGGTGTTCTTCTGATCCTATTAGTACCACAGGCAGGCAGCTGCAGTATTTACAGTTAGTGCACTGTGTTCTCTGCACAGTGTGCACCTAAAGCTACCTGAAGAAAATTGGTGGTGTTCTTCTAATCCTATTAGTACCACAGGCAGGAAGCTGCAGTATTTACAGTTAGTGTACTGTGTTCTCTGCACAGTGTGCACCTAAAGCTACCTGAAGAAAATTGCTGGTGTTCTTCTGATCCTATTAGTACCACAGGCAGGCAGCTGCAGTATATACATTCAGTTTACTGCGTCCTCTGCACAGTGTGCACTAGGGATGAGCCGAACATCCCCCTGTTCGGTTCGCACTAGAACATGCGAACAGGAAAAAAGTTTGCTCGAACACGCAAACACCGTTAAAGTCTATGGGACAAGAACATTAATATTTAAAAGTGCTAATTTTAAAGGCTTATATGCAAGTTATTGTCATAAAAAGTGTTTGGGGACCTGGGTCCTGCCCCAGGGGACAAAGATCAATGCAACCCTCTGACGCACGGTGACTTGACAGGGACTTCCCTGTGACGTCACGGAGAATGCCACAGGGAAGTCCCGTCATGTCCCGTGCGTCAGAAGGGGAGGGGTCACCGGGTGGCCCCGCCCCCTATTATTTGAGAACCGTCAGATGAGGAGACGCCGTCACACAGCGGGAGCCTCCCTCCATGCCAGCATGGGTGAGGAGTGGCCCGGAGAAGAAAATGAAGAAGAGAAGAAGAAAGAAGAGAAGAGGATGAAGATGAAGAGAAGAGCGGGAGCCTCCCCTCATGCCATGGGTGCGGAGCGGCCCGAGGAGAAGAAGATAGAAGACGCCGCGGAGGAGATGCTGGACGAGAACGCCGGAGGAAGAACCAGAAGAGCCAGAAGAACCAGAAGAAGATGAAGGAAGAAAGAAGAAGAATTTAAATAAAGGAATTGTCAAAAACTGTCTCTTGTCATTTTTAACATTTTTGACAGTTTTTTAGTGAAATGGTAGGGGTAAGTACCCCCTTACCATTTCACACAGGGGGGGGGCCGGGATCTGGGGGTCCCCTTGTTAAAGGGGGCTTCCAGATTCCGATAAGCCCCCCTGCCCGCAGACCCCCACAACCACCGGCCAGGGTTGTGGGGATGAGGCCCTTGTCCTCATCAACATGGGGACAAGGTGTTTTGGGGGGCTACCCCAAAGCACCCTCCCAATGTTGAGGGCATGTGGCCTGGTACGGTTCAGGAGGGGGGGGCGCACTCTCGTCCCCCCCTCTTTTTCTGCGGCCTGCCAGGTTGCATGCTCGGATAAGGGTCTGGTATGGATTTTTGGGGGACCCCACGCCGTTTTTTTTTTTTTGGCGCGGGGTTCCCCTTAAAATCCATACCAGACCTGAAGGGTCTGGAATGGAACATAGGGGGAACCCCACGTCATTTTTTTTTTAAATGTTGGCTGGGGTCCCCCTTAATATCCATACCAGACTTGAAGGGCCTGGTATGGAATTTAGGGGGTCTCCCACGTCATTTTTTTTTTATTATTTTGGTTCGGGGTTGCCCTGTGGGGAATTCCCATGCCGTTTTTATCAATGAACTTCTATGTGTATTGTCGGCAATGCAATAGCCGCGGGAAGTTTTAAATGGCTTTTTTTCCTTCTAAATGTCATTTTGCTGTCAGACTGTTTTAAACACGGGAAACAGGAAACATGCGCCCCTTTACAGGAATACTATAGACACCCCCCAGGTACGAAATTTAAAGGGATATTACACTTTTATTGTTTGACTTTAAGCATTATTAAAATCACTGCTCCTGAAAAAACGGCCGTTTTTAAAACTTTTTTTTGCATTGATCCATGTCCCCTGGGGCAGGACCCAGGTCCCCAAACACTTTTTATGACAATAACTTGCACATAAGCCTTTAAAATTAGCACTTTTGATTTCTCCCATAGACTTTTAAAGGGTCACCCCAAATTGTTCGCTGTTCGGCGAACTTGCGAACAGCCAATGTTTGAGTCGAACATGAGTTTGACTCGAACTCGAAGCTCATCCCTATTGTGCACCTAAAGCTACCTGAAGACAATTGCTGTTGTTCTGATCCTATTAATACCACAGGCAGGCAGCTGCAGTATTTACAGTTAGTGTACTGTGTTCTCTGCACAGTGTGGACCTAAAGCTACCTGAAGACGAAGATAACCACTGGAGCAGACGTGCCTTAGGAGAGCTCTGAGACCTGGCTGCCTATTATCCGTTTTCCCTGCAGACAAACACCCGGAACCGGACCCAAAAGGTACAGGATCCTCTCTGGAATAGCATGCCCAGAGGGAAATACACTCCGCTGTCTCGTAAGCCCCGCAGTACTTCTAAAACTCCATCTTCCACTGCACGGCCGTCTCCCGCCAAAGCAGCCAGCATGGCATCTCAGACGGAGGACACTGATCCTGGTCTGAAGGAGCAGACCAAATTTGAGGCCGTCATGCAGGCTATTACCACCTGCCAAACTACCCTGACAGGGAAAATTGAATCCATGCAGCTTGATATTAGCTTGATCCGCAGGGATATGGACTGTTTTCGCTCCAGATTGCCTGAAGCTGAAAGGAGAGTGGGGGAAGGGGAGGATACGCTGCAAGCACATGGAGTCTCACTTTGCACTCTGGAGACCAAAATGAAGACCCTGGAAACACGTGCAGAAGATGCTGAAAACAGGAACCGAAGGAACAACCTCCGGATAGTGGGATTGCCTGAGGGAGTTGAAGGTAAAGACCCCACAACGTTTACTGAACAACTGCTGCGGGCCCTCCTTCCTAATGCCTGTTGTCGTGGACACTGGCTGCAAGGACCTTTTTCCGTCCACATTCACCCTGTTATTTGGTATTTCTATATTAATCTTTTTTTTTGTTATTTTTTTTGGACTTGCCCAAAGACTATTCTTGGTTGTTTAATCTGAACAATACATGATTCTTGATTACATTAACCTGCGGAGACGAACTGTCTGGTCACCAAGGCTGCCTTAAGTGTTGTGTTAATTAACATGTTAATTATATTATTGTCTTTTAAGTTTTTGCTAGAGGGGAGGGGGGAGTATCCATGAGTCAGCCCTACCTCGTTATCTAACCCCTTGTGTTAAATGTGTATAAAAAGGCTGTATTCTGTCCAATAAAGCATTCAAGATTCTACAAGCTATTTTCAGCTAGACTTGTATTCAATCCAGCTATAATAATATATCTCTCTGATGGTCAGACTGGAGGAAGCAGTGTTACTGACGGAAGCACTCAGTGGAGTGTGGGATAGGATCCGTCACAATTGGTGGCAAGCTCTGCGATGCTTCCTCTTGCCTAGGCACACCCAAATCACCACCGGGACCCCCTGCTCCTAACAGCAGATGGAACATCACTATGCCAGACTCAAGCGCAGCACCTTGAAGGATCTCTTGGAAGCCCGTGAAAAAGTCTCCAGCAACAAATCCAAAGTGACACTCATCACCGAACTGATGGAGATTGACCAGGCCAGCAACCCACCAGCAGATACCTCAGAGGCGACAGAGTTCCAGCGTGACGTCCAGTGGCGACTGGCCTTGTATGGCACTCACCCCCCGCAGGAGGTTATCAGTCAAGTGTTACAAGAGGTGTCCCAGCTGCGAATGGCTGAACTCCAGCGGGACCAAGGAGCGTCAGTTATGTTCAACCGGGAAGCTCCAGCGGCCCGCAAAAAGCTACCCTATGCCGCCTTCTGCATGTTTCAAGATGGTGAAGATAAGATGGATGTTTACCTGCAAATGTTTGAGCGGCAATGCGGTCTCCAAGGTGTCAATAAAGCAGATTGGGTCACGCTCCTGGTCAGCCGTCTCACAGGAAGGGCTGCAGAAGCGTACAATAATGTCCCTGATGAGATCAGCCAGGACTATGACCGGGTAAAAGAAAGACTATTGGCTCGCTTCGGCATTACTCCAGAGGCTCACCGTTTGAGGTTTCGCAACCTCTGCCGAAGGGAGAGAGAGCCTTACACAGAATGGGCTCATCAAATGACCCGAGCAGCGGAGAGTTGGATGACCGGGTGCCAAGCTGTTACCATGGCAGATGCGCTCCAGCTAATCCTCCTGGAACAATTCTACGATCATACCCCACATGAAGTTAGAGACTGGGTAAAGGATCGGCAGCCAGTCACAGTAGATGAAGCTGCCACCCTAGCTGACCAATACGTAGATTCAAGGCGGACTGTACAACCAGAGCCTAAGACCCCAGCTCGGTCTGTCCCCAACATTCCACGGAGCGTTGCCCCTCCACACCAGCCGTCGATCCCCGGCCCCACTCAGCTACCATCTTCACGAAGAAAAGGGGACCTCTGCTACAGATGCAACCAAGCAGGACATGTTAGGAGGTATTGTCCGCAGAATGTTTCCCAGGACGTGCGGAACAACAGGCCCCTTGGACCTGCCCGGGCCGCTGCACACTGTCTGGAGAGAGATGATGTGACTTACCCAAGCGAGGAGAATATTGGAATTCTACATGAGGCAGACCCTGTGCAAGCTGCCACTACAGATAATCATTTGCACCATTGACAAGCCGTGTGGATTAATGGTCGGGCTGCCCAGGGACTGCGGGACACGGGAGCTATTACCCTGATACAGTCCTGAATGATAAACCCGGCAGAGCAGACGGGACGGTCTGTGGCTGTGCGGGTGGCCGGGGGAAATGTTATGCGGGTCCCCACTGCCAGGGTTCACCTTGATTGGGGTTCGGGGGCCAAAGAAGTGGAAGTGGGAATAATGCAGAACTTACCTGCAGAGGTTTTGTTGGGCAACGATTTGGGACGTTTAAATTCAGCCTTCTCCCTGGATGTATCCCCGGAAGCCTATCCTGTTACCACCCGCCAGCAAGCCCCGATGGAGGTGCGCTCCCTCGAGGACGGGACCCAGGTAAGACCTGTCACCCCTGACCTAGACTGTACTACCCCAACTATCCCTACCCCGACTTGGGCTTCTCCCCAAGACTTTGCTCAGGCAACTCTTAGCGACCCTTCCTTGGCTAGCTATAGGGAAAGAGCAGGATTGGACCCTGGGGGGTTGTAGAGGGAGCGAATAGAGTGGGTCCAGGGATTATCAGGTTACTGAGGGAAAGACAGCCTCCCATCCACCCAAGCGGCAGCTGGTTGTGCCGCAGAAATATCGGCATTACCTGCTGCGCATTGGGCATGACATACCCTTAGCCGGACACCTGGGGATGTCCCGGACCCTCCACCGTCTGACTCAGTCGTTTTTTTGGCCAGGGATTACAGGGGATGTCCGACAGTATTGCCGGACCTGTGACACATGCCAGTGGGTGGGTAAGCATGGGGGCCCGCTGAAAGCTCCCCTACACCCTTTACCGATCATTGATGAATCCTTTAGCCGCGTTGCCGTAGACCTGGTTGGACCATTGCCCAGACCTAGTCCTTCTGGGAAGAGATATATGCTTACTGTGTTGGATTATGCCACCCGGTACCCAGAGGCCATTCCCCTGGCAAATATCCATGCAGTAACTGTGGCTGATGCTTTGCTCTGGATCTTTGCCAGGGTGGGTTTCCCTCGGGAAATCATCTCTGACCAGGGGACCCAGTTCACTGCTGAGCTCACTCAGCAGTTATGGAGGCTCTGTGGGATAAAGCCCCTACAGAGCTTTCCCTATCACCCCCAGACCAATGGACTGTGTGAGAGGTTCAATGGAACACTGAAACAGCTGCTTAGGACATTTGCAACCTCTCACAGGGATTGGGAGAGATATCTGCCACACCTTCTCTTTGCTTATCGGGAGATGCTGCAGGAATCTACCGGGTTCTCCCCATTTGAGTTACTGTATGGGAGGCGGGTGAGGGGGCCCCTAGATCTAGTCAGAGCCCACTGGGAAGGGGGAATTGATCCCCAAGGGTCCTCTATCGTAGCATACGTTCTTGAGTTTAGGGACAGACTGAAGGAACTCACGGACACTGTCCAGGAGAACCTTCGGGCTGCCCAAAGGCGGCAGAAACGATGGTACGATCGTACTGCTCGGAACCGCACTCTGGAGGTTGGGCAGAAGGTTCTTGCCCTCAGGCCAACCAAGCAGGACAAGTTACAAGCCACTTGGCAGGGACCTTACTGGGTTGTGGCAAAGCTCTGTGACACAACCTACCTAGTAGCTAAATGTTCGGATGAAAGAGTCCGATGGACCTTTCATGTGAACATGTTGAAAGCATACTGGGAAAGATCAGGAGAGGTAGCCGCTATATGTGCTCCAGCTGTGGAAGATTCTGAGAATCTTCCCCTGCTGGTGCTCCTGGAGCTAAATAGAATTACTGCAGGGATAGAGACGATAAAGCTTGACGACCAGCTAGGGCCGACGCAGAGAGAACAAGCTAGACAGGTCCTTAGTCAGAGAAGGGAAATTTTCTCCACAGTCCCTGGGTACACTACTATGGCAGTGCACCGTGTGGAGACCCCGGGACAACTGCCACTAAGACAGTCGGCTTACCGGATACCTGACGCAGTGAGAGAGGGGATGCGTCATGAGATTAAGGAGATGCTTGAGTTGGGAGTCATTAAGCCATCCAGCAGCCCCTGGGCATCCTTGTACCGAAGCGGGATGGCACAACTTGCTTCTGTGTAGACTACCGCAGATTAAATGAGTGCACCACCACTGATGCTTACCCTATGCCCCGGGTGGATGATCTGTTAGATCGCATTGCTCGGGGAAAATTCCTGACAACCCTTGACCTATGCAAAGGGTACTGGCAAATTCCTCTGGATGCGGAATCTATTCTGAAATCGGCATTTATTACCCCATTTGGCTTATACCAGTCTAAAGTAATGCCATTTGGGATGAAGAATGCACCGGCGACTTTCCAGAGGATGGTAGACCAACTCCTTGATGACATTGCGATCTACAGTGATACCTGGGAGGACCATCTGGTTCACCTGGGTGTCGTGTTAGACCGCATCAAGGCTGCAGGACTAACCCTTAAGCCACAGAAATGCAGCATAGGGATGTCCGAGGTACAGTACCTTGGACATCGAGTAGGCAGTGGACAACAACGACCTGAGCCTGCTAAAATTGAGGCAGTTGCCAAGTGGCTGACCCCCCGTACTAAAACCCAGGTCCTGGCGTTTCTCGGCACAGCTGGGTACTATAGGAAATCTGTCCCGCAATATAGTTCCATCGCTAAGCCTCTTACAGACCTGACTAAGAAGCACCTTCCTGACAGGTACTGTGGTCCCCCGAGTGTGAAGCTGACTTCCACGATTAAAGAATGCACTAACTTCAGCTCCTGTTCTAGCTGCCCCTGACCCAACCAAAAGGTTTTTGTGTCCACACAGATGCCTCTACATTTGGGCTGGGGGCAGTACTAAGCCAAGTAGGACCTGATGGCGGTGAGCACCCAGTGGCCTACATCAGTCGGAAGCTGCTACCCAGGGAAGTCGGTTATGCAGCCGTGGAGAAGGAGTGTTTGGCGCTGGTGTGGGCTCTCAAGCAATTCCAACCTTATCTCTACGGACGATCTTTTACGGTGCTCACCGACCACAATCCATTAACCTGGCTTAATCGGGTCTCCGGGGATAATGGGCCTTTGTTACGATCGAGCTTGGCACTGCAGCCTTACAATTTTACCATACAGTATCGGCCAGGAAAGCAGAATGGGAACGCTGATGGACTTTCCCGGCAAACTGAACTATAAAACTCTCCTGGACAGCCCCAAGCTGACCCGTGGTGGATCTAGTTGGGTCTGCCGGACTATGGGACGGGGGGGCACTGTCGTGGACACTGGCTGCAAGGACCTTTTTCTGTCCACATTCACCTTGTTATTTGGTATTTCTATATTAATCTTTTTTTTGTTATTTTTTTGGACTTGCCCAAAGACTATTCTTGGTTGTTTATTCTGAACAATACATGATTCTTGAAAGAGCTGATTACATTAACCTGCGGAGACGAACTGTCTGGTCACCAGGGCTGCCTTAAGTGTTGTGTTAATTAACATGTTAATTATATTATTGTCTTTTAATTTTTGCTAGAGGGGAGGGGGGGAGTATCCATGAGTCAGCCCTACCTCGTTATCTAACCCCTTGTGTTAAATGTGTATAAAAAGGCTGTATTCTGTCCAATAAAGCATTCAAGATTCTACAAGCTATTTTCGGCTAGACTTGTATTCAATGCAGCTATAATAATATATCTCTCTGATGGTCAGACTGGAGGAAGCAGTGTTACTGACGGAAGCACTCAGTGGAGTGTGGGATATTATCCGTCACACCCGTTTTTCGGATTTCTTTGTAGTGGAGAGGGCACACAGAATGCCTGCTACCCGAGTGCCCCTCCACATACTTTTATCCTAAAACTCCTGAATTTCAGAGATCATGATCTGGTCCTGAGGGAAGCGAGACAGACTGAGGTACTCCGCCACGAGGGAGCGAAGATTATGATCTTCCCTGACTATTCAGTCGATACACAAAAGATGCGAAGATCCTTTGATCAAATTAAGTTGGACCTACGTAATCGCAAGATTAAATACAGCATGCTATTCCCTGCCCGATTGAGAGTCCAAGATGGGGAATCTGTGTGTTTTTTTACTTCTCCTGAAGAGGCATCCAGATGGCTGGAAACATTACCAAGAGGATGAACCTGCTGCTAATGTGATTACTCTTTTCAAGTCATCCGGATCCTATGCTCAGCATAGGCCTCTTTCTACTGCTGACCTTCTGGCTTATATGTCTTTTTTGAGTTTTCTTGTTTTCCATCAGCTCACCCATCCACCTGAGACTGACTTACCCCTGTCTCCTCACAAGAATAGGTGTGGTGAGTGTATACTGTGATTGCTCAGGGATTATATGATAACTGTGATGGAATGAGCCCTCTGACCCTGTCAATACTCCTGACAGAGGTGCTTGAAGTTTCAGGTTTGCAACAAGTTCCAGTTTAAGAATGTTACCCCAGGTCACTCTGGGAGACTCATTGATCTGCAGGGATCGTTTATCCTGATTCTTGTCTCATTGACTAGACTCTTTGAGCACAGACTTTTGTCGCTCTGGTGCTCCACTGTTCGCGTGCCCAGTGGGCAGTTGCCACGATTGGTTATGGGGATCAGGCACCCCTTTGTTTGGGCGGTGGTGCGGGGTGGGGGGAGGGGGGGTTGTAGTGACTGGTTCTACTCCAAGTTCTATTTTTATTGTTTTTTTGTTTCTTTTCTTATTTTCTAGATCTTTATGATGATTTGCTAGCTAAATGTAAGACATGTAATGTTGCTTTCTTGCCACTAGAGGGAGAAGTCTATCCAACAAAAGGTACATGGATGGTTACATCCCATTTTAGAAATGCTGCTATACTGTGCAAACTTTTTACAACTTTAAGGCTGTTCCAATCCTGTCAGATATTCCCCATGATGCCCAAATGACCCCACTTAAAGTCTTGTCCTGGAATGTGCGAGGCCTCAATTCCAAAATAAAATGTTCCTTTGTTATTCAATTACATTAAAAAGTACAACCTCCATATCTGCATATTGCAGGAGACACATTTAACTGGGAGCAGGACGCTGGCTCTAAAGAAGCCCTGGGTGGGATCCTATTACCACTCTACCTATTCCACCTACTCCAGGGGAGTCAGCGTCTTAGTCCACAAGTCTTTACCCTTCACCCTCCTAGATCTCCATTTGGATCCCGAGGGGTAGTATGTTGCTATTCCTGCAAGGTGTGACAGGATGGAACTAGTTGTAGTTGGACTGTATAACCCACCTCCGGCCTCCCTGGCTGTCCTCCATAAGCTGACTCCTATATTGGCGCAGTACCCTACTGCAGCTGTGTTATTGGCTGGTGATTTTAATATGCCCCCTAATCCCAGTATGGATAAACTTGGCACTGATGTAACCCCTGATTCCGGCTGTTAAGATGGGCGGATGAATATGGCCTCAGTGATGTGTGGAAGTGGCGATATCCCAAAGAAAGACAATATACTTGTCACTCGGCCACTTACGCCTCCTTCTCTAGAATAGACCTGTTCTATGTTAGCGGCTCCTTACTCTCACGCACCCAGGAGGTTGAAATCCTTCCACGTGGTATCTCCCCTTTTCCTACAACTTAATACAGACTCGCTGGTGGGCAGTAGCCTCTGGCGACTCTCGGGTTTCTGGATAGCTGATGAGCGTGTAGCCCCTGAGGTTGCGGGAGAGATGGACTCTTACTGGATACAGAATAGGGGAACAGCCCCTGCTCCAATGATCTGGGATGCCTATAAGGCATATACACGGGGACAATACTCTACAATAATTAGCAAGGTCAGGAAAAGCAATAGGCTCGCCCTGGAGGAGGCAGAGGGTAGAGCCCAGAGTTTGGAGTCTAGCTATGTGGTTAACAGAGATGTGGGGACATACATCAAATAGACTTCCCTACCTTATTGGAGGCTAACAATGCCAAACTAGATGCACCAATCACCCTTAAGGAAGTGCAACTGGCGATTTCATCGCTCCAGCCTGCCAAAACCCCGGGCCCAGATGGTCTACCGGCCAAATTTTATAAAACTAACAGTGAAGCCCTAGCCCCACAGTTCCATGAGCTTTTGCTGATTATGCTGGAGAATCAATCTCTTCTCTCTTCCCCATCTATGTCAGAGGCTGTGATCGTGGTGATCCCTAAGCCACAAAAGGACAATGAGCTCTGTGAGTCATACAGACCTATCTCACTCCTTAATGTTGATGCTAAAATAATTACGAAAATATTGGCGAACCGTCTTAATTCGGTCAACCTTTCTCTGGTTCATGGAGATCAAACGGGCTTTATGCCAGGGAAAGGCACTGACATAAACCTGTGTCGGTTGTATACGAATATATCACATGCGGTGGCCACAGACTCCCCTGGGGTGGTGGCCTCCCTAGATGCCGAGAAGGCTTTCGACTCGGTCGAATGGGAATTCCTCTGGCGAGTTTTGGAGAAGTATAATATTGGGCCCAAATTTATCTCATGGATAAAGCTAATGTATGCCAATCCCACTGCGAGAGCCAGAACCAATGGCACACTCTCGCCCCCCCTTTAGTTTGCACAGGGGAACCAGACAAGGTTGTCCACTGTCTCCGGGATTATTTGCCCTGGCTGTCGAACCCCTGGCCATCCTCATCAGGTCCTAAAAAAACAAAAAAAACATGCGCTTACTCAAAAATGCAAGCAGCTAACAACGCAAAGAAATTTTGCTATAAACCATATATATAAACAAGTGTAGCGCTAAAGTGATACAAAAAATGAAAAAATGAAAAATAAATATGATATTAACATATATCCTTAAATATTTAATACATGTCCATTTTGAATAAATCAAAGTCCATCCTTAAATGAACCGTTGTAATCACCACGTGACAAAACAACTAAGTTAGTGGCAATAATGTCCCAAAAGTGGATGAAGGCATACCAAAAATAATGGACCCAAAGTTGATGTGTACCATATGGGTCAGACAAGCTTAACAGCACTGTTAAAAGACGAAAACAAATGTGCAGTCTTGGAGGCCTTCAAGGGGATCCAATGTATGTGAACATAAGATTGTGTAGATACCACCACCTGAATGAATGGAGGCTTACCAGAAAGTTGGGACCCACAAAGCATATGCTGTATGAGTCAAACAGGCTTGAATTGCCCACTGGAAATAACAGGGGAGCCCCGGAGGCGAGCTGAAGGTGAAATCCTAGAGGTTCTTTTGCAGGGATATCTTCTCCAAATAGAAGTTAAAACGTCCTCGGACATAACCCACATAGAATGAAGAAGGGGCCATATAGTGTAATTCCGTAAAAAACATACATTTATTTAAAGAGAAACACTTACATTTCAGATGTATAAAAAAGCGCTTGTGTATAAAAATGGCGGCAGTGGAGTCCTACCGACGCGTTTCGTCACACAGGACTTCGTCTGGGGTACTTACCCACTGCAGCCAAACTCCTTTATATAGATAGCAAGACCCCTGTGATGAGAATCCAGCTCTTGAAATTTTTCTAATTGGCACTTCCGGGTCAGTCAAAATGGCGGACCCGAGTGCGTTCCTAGCCTCTCTATCGAATGGTCCATCCCCCTTGGGCCTCGTGGTAACATGGCGGCGTGTCCCCGCTACCAGAAAAATGCGACCTAACGTCGCAGCATCTGGAATGTACTGCGGAACACATACCATCTTGCGTTCCACAATTCCTCATGATGCGCATGCGCGCAATGCGGCAACGTTACCACGTCATGACGCATGCGCACAGCGCAACATAACTTTTGTGTTTACAGCGGGCAGCTCAAAGGAGGCCACGTGCTGGTCCGGAAATGACATGAAAGGAAAGAAAAAAGGGGGGCGGACCCCACAGGAGATCACACAGACCGGAAACCTTACAAAAGTGTACGCAATGAGTGTGTATTAAGATCACTAAGGATTACTCTAAAAAGGGCGTACTTGGAAGGAAACTTATCTATTCTATAGATAGTTCAATCCGTATATTTACTAAAAACCACCACAAAAATAAAAAGGTTAAAATAAGTTAAACTAGGGTATAGGGAAAAAGAGAGATGGATTCTCCACAGGTCACATGACTAACTCCTTAACCCTATGTAACGTATATGTGTACATGTAAAGTCATAAATTCCAATAAAAATTAGAAAATTAATGAATCATTTACAGAATAATACATAAAGGAAAACAAAGATTACATTTGAGCATATAAAGGTATCCAACTGATAGGTGGATAATGTCCCACATGTATTGGTTATGATTCATCTATGAAGGCATTGATATCTACCTCTATATTCATGCCTTGTGGAGAGAAAGTCTGCAATTCATATGCCCAAAACATTTTGAGACGGGAGACCCCTCTAATTTTGGCTCCCCCCCTCCAAGGTGGAACATATTTGTCTATAATGACAAATTGGGACCCTGCGGGATTACTATTATGGAGTTGTTTGTAATGCCTGGGTACTGTATGTTTGGGGTCCCTGCCCTTGATTAGGGCTATATGCTCCCTTACTCTAGTCATAAAAGTTCATGTAGTGCGACCTATGTATTGCTTACGACACGGGCAAGTAATAAGGTACACTATGTATCTTGTACTGCATGTGCAGAAAGATTTTACAGTATATCTCTTCCCCGTAACCGTAGAAGAGAATTCTGTTACTTCTGTTACGTCTATCAAGTGTGTTGTGTAAGCACACCACACACTTTCTACTTGGATAAAAGCCTACCATGTTATGAAAAAAGGAAGGGCGAGAAGGTGGATTAATCACATTGGGAGCTATCCGACCCTGTAAGGATGGTGCCCCCCTGAATATAACCTTGGCTTCTTCTGGCAGTAATGTACCCAGTATGTTGTCATGTCTCAAAACATCCCAATGTTTTTTCACGATGTTTTTAATCTGTTTGTGCTGAATTGAAAAGGATGTTAACATGGCCCATTTAAGTTTTTCATTTGGTTCTTTCTTTGGCTTTATTTCAAGCAAAGTTTTTCTCTCAATATTCATGGCTCTTTGGATCTCAAAGTCCAAATTAGCATTATCATATCCTTTATCGATAAACTTTTGTTTTAGGATACTTGCTTGTGTAATGAATACATCAGTATCAGTACAGTTCCTACAGAGCCTGAGAAACTGGCTTCGCGGAACTGCACTTAGCCAGGATCTATGATGACAACTATTTACAGGGATGAAGCCATTACGGTCAGTGGGTTTGAAATATGTGTTGAATCTGAACCTTTTTTCCACTATCTCTATCTGCAAATCAAGAAAGTGTATCTTGGTTTGGCTGGTTTCTTATGAGAGGGAGATGCCTCTATCATTGAGATTCAGACATTCAAAGAATTGCTTGAGTGTATCAAATGTTCCGTTCCATAGGAGGAGGATGTCGTCTATATACCTAACCCATAGAACCAACGAAGTGGCACCATGGGTATAGACGACATCCTCCTCCCACTCGGCCATAAACAAGTTCGCAAGACTAGGTGCGAACTTAGCACCCATGGCTACTCCCCGTTGTTGGAGGTAGTAGCCCTGGTTAAACCAAAAGTAATTGTGTTTGGTTGCGATCTCAAGCAATTCTATTAGATAATCGCATTGAAATGATGCAAGGGAATGTTCGCGGTTCAAAAAATGTTTAACTGCTTCTATGCCTTTCTCGTGTGGTATACATGTGTACAATGATGCCACATCTGCGGTGGCCATAATATATCCTTCCTGTATACTGACATTTTCTAGCAGTCTAATAGTGGAACCCGTGTCTTTCAGATACGAAGGTGTTTTTTTCACTAACGGTTGTAGATAGAAATCTATGTATTTACCAATTCTTGCCGTAATGGAATTAATACCACTAACGATCGGTCTTCCGGGGGGACATACAAGATTTTTGTGGATTTTAGGTAAATAATATACTGTAGGGATTCTGGGTGCCGTAGGAACCAAGAAGGCTTTTTCTTTTTTGCTCAGAATTTTTAAATCGTAACCCTTCAGAATGAGTTGCTGTAGTTGTTTTTTATATATTGTTATTGGGGAGTGTCTGGTAAGTACCTGGTTCGTTTAAAATTCTTAACATCTTCTCTTCGTATTGACTCCTATCGAGATCCGCTATTCCCCCGCCCTTGTCAGCAGGACGGACCACTAAGTTTTTATGTGCGCATAACGATTCCAATCCATCTTTTGATAATGGAGAATGACGGATGCGTTTAATAGGTAATTTGGAAAGGTCACTGAGGACAAGATCCCTAAACATTTTTGCAGCTGGAGCTACAGGGACAGGAGGGGAAAAGAGGGACGGGTTAGCTAGAACCCGAATGGACCGTTCCTGAGGTGGCTGCCGGAAAATCTGTGCGTACAGGGTTGGAAGTCAAATATCTCTGAATATTGATCTTACGTACATATTTGTGGATGTCGATAAAAGTATGAAATGTATCTAATTTTTTCTGTGGAGCATATTTGAGACCTTTGTCTAACAAAGATAATTCCGCTTCAGTCAGTGTTTGTGAACTTAAGTTAAAAACACCCTGGCCAATCATACTCTTTTTCGCTTTTCTCCTTTGTAACCTCCTCCCCCCTCTGCAGCCTCTCTTAGGTCTGGACCTCGCTTCCTTGTGCGTCGGTCCTCGTGAAAACCCTGATTTTCGTGATAATTAGAGTTTTATACATATGGAGATTTATCCAAATTCTCCCTCCTACGTTCAGGACTGTACTCATCTCTAAGGGGTGTGTATCGATTGTAGATGGGGACTGGAGAAGGGTAGCGATAATGTAAATTGTCCCTATGATACATATCTGAATGTGCCTCTTGCCTTCTTGGTGGAGAATGATAGGGCTGATTTTTGTAGTTCTGGTGTGCATGAGCTTGTGAGTAATGTGTGTTGCCCCTGGGGTTACCCCTTCCCCTTGCATTGCCCCTTTGGTTACCTCTCCCTCTATGGGAGTTTCTAGGGATATGGGGGTTATCGTGGTGTATCCTCTGTCGGGAAAGGCGAGGTACATCATCATGTTTATCTCGCCCCCTGAGGGTATCACGACCATGGGAACCACCCGTTTTGGAGTTGGTTTGTGACACTGTAGTTGTTACTGAAGGTGGAACACCTGTTAGGGTACCACCCTCTGCAGTATTCAGAGCCACCTCCATAGATGGGGTAACTGTGTAGAGTTTTTGCCACCCAAACACAATATTGGTTCTATAGTCACCCACATCTCTGGAGTATTTCTTCTGTTTTTTATGTTTTTGATCTCGGTCTTCCTTCTCAAGATTACTCTGGAGATTGGAGGACAGAGTGTTATACTCCAGAGAGTTTTTGTGAACTGAAAGTTTATCTTTCAATTCTTTAATTTCTCTATCCATACACAGGAGTTTACTGTTTTTTTTGGAAATAAGCAGATTTAAGAAGTTGATACCTGCATCATTAAAATAATTAAACCATGAATCCAAATCTGTTTCTCCTTGTTGTGGTTGTACCTCCCATCTAAGGCTTCTCTGAACCATTTTCTCTAAAATATATTGTAAAAATGCCAGATCCCACCGTAGATGGAGTTCGGTAGTCATGACATTTTTGAGTCTGAGGAATACCCCACCGATCTCAGTGTCGTTCCCTGTGGCGATAAATACCCCCTCTGTATTGACTTTGTGGGAGGCCTGAAAATCAAATATATCCATAGTGAGTAGCTGCAATAGTGTAACTTCTAATAAACGTGTACTAAAAAACCAAAAAGACCATGCGCTTACTCAAAAATGCAAGCAGCTAACAACGCAAATTGAAATTTTGCTATAAACCATATATATAAACAAGTGTAGTGCTAAAGTGATACAAAAAATGAAAAAATGAAAAATAAATATGATATTAACAAATATCCTTAAATATTCTCCTCATCAGGTCATCTGGGGCCACAAGGGGGATGGAGGTGGGCCCACTGAGGGAACAGATCTCCCTCTATGCAGATTATGCCCTCCTCTATCTCCCTGATGCTTTGAATTCCCTGGAGGAGGCCCTGCGGGTTATTGACCTGTTTGGGTCCTTCTCTGGGATACGTATTAATTGGACCAAATCCATACTCTTCCCATTGTCCCAGCCGCCCCTCCTCCCTCCTCCCCATATACCACTACAGTCGGTCTCTAAATTCAGATATTTGGGCATTGAAATACAGAAAGAGCCTTCCTGTTACCTAGCGGATAATGTTTGGCCTATTCTACACAAACTCACACGCAGATGCCTGACCTGGAAGTGCCTCCCATTAACATCGGTAGGGAGTATAAACTTTCTCAAAATGACATTTCTCCCCAAGTTCCTCTATGTCTTTAGAAATACTCCAGTACCCATCCCTACCTCATTTTTCCAAAAACTAGACCAGGTGATCAACTCCCTTATTTGGGCAGGGCTGACCCCTAGGGTGGCTAAAACAGTGTTACAGCTTCCCCTCTCCGCAGGTGCATTGGCACTGACATACTTTAAACAGTATTACTGGGCAGCGGTGCTGGTAACAGTACGCTGGTGGTTCACCCAGTCACGTAATAACCCGGCAGTCAACCTGGAGGCAGCCATCCTGGGGTCGTACTCGGCACTGAGTGACCTAGTGTTCAGGGGCCCAAGAGCACAGGCCACAATGACAGTCTCCGTGCGCACGATGGTCAAGGTTTGGGATCAACTGACTGCTAAACTCAACCTACCTAACACATTCTCCCCCTATACGCCACTGTGGGGCAACCCTAGGTTACCACATCTATTATCTATCCTAGACCCAGCTATCTGGGCTAGATATGATATTAAAATTTTACAACATATCATGCCAGCAGGCACGCTCCTCTCATATGATGAACTAAAACACACTTTCCAACTTCCAGCGAAGATGTTCTTTCGCTATCTACAACTGCATCATGCCGTACAAGCCCAATTTCCCACTGACATTCATTTGGAATCACATATGGTGGAGTGCTTTCTTATTTCAGTCAATGTGGACCGTATCCTCTCCGCCCTAAACCTTCTGGTATCCTGTGGGACTGATGACCAAGGGACTGGGCTCTTTAATAAATGGAAGGTGGATGTGCCCTCCCTGACAGATGATGATTGGGAAGAGGGTATCCAACAGTATATACCTTTAATGATATCCGCCAGGTATAGGTACATTCAGCTAAAATTCCTCCACAGGGCATATTACACACCCCAGAGGCTTGCTAGGATATACCCCACCCAATATGACAAATGTCCAAAATGCAATACTGAAGTGGGAACATTTTACCATGTGGTGTGGTCTTGTCCTCTTATCCAACAATTCTGGAGGGAAGTGGTGCAATCTATCAACTCGAGTGGGAATTTGACCATAGGATTTGACCCCTGTGTCCTCTTACTCGGTGTCTGTGACAATATCACCACAAACACTTACAAAAGGTTACTGATTTTCTATGCCTCGTTCTATGCCAGGAAGGCCATCCTAACTAAATGGAGGCAGCCGGAGCCTCCGACGGTTGGGCAGTGGAAAAAGCTTAGTGATTCTACCCTTCCGCTTTATAAACTTAAGTATATGAGTCATAAATGTCCTAAAAAGTTTGAGAAGATCTGGGGCGTCTGGGCTGACAACTAAAATCCTGCTTATAATGAGAGAGGACCCCAGTCTGTTCCAGTCTCTACAGCTGGGCGGATCAGGTTCGGGACCCTCGGTGTCCCCCCCCAATCCTCTCACCCCCCTAAGAAACCCCTTACAATTCCATTATTGCTACACATGGTTGGTATAGGATAGGACTACTCATACCTATGACATCTTATCCTTTGAATTAAAGACAACTCTACCCCATTTTTACACAAGAAAGCAATACTGAGGCTATGTACTGAGAAATACATGTAAAGAACGTGCTGGCTACTATGTCTTTACACTATGTTATGATATCTGCTGATTTGTCATCTGTTTGATTTTATTTTCCCCTTTTTTTTTTCCTTTTTTTTAATGTTTATTAATTGTATTATGTACTGAAAACTTTCTCCGAGGGAGATTAACAAAAACGTTTCTGTTAAAAAGAAAAAAAAGAGAAGTGTCCTCTGCACAGTGTGCACCTAAAGCTACCTGAAGACAATTGCTTTTGTTCTGATCCTATTAATACCATAGGCAGCTGCAGCATTTACATTTAGTGTACTGTGTTCTCTGCACAGTGTGCGCCTAAAGCTACCTGAAGAAAATTGCTGGTGTTCTTCTGATCCTATTAGTACCACAGGCAGGCAGCTACAATATTTACAGTTAGTGTACTGTGTCCTATGCACAGTGTGCCCCTAAAGCTACGTGAAGAAAATTGGTGGTGTTCTTCTGATCCTATTAGTACCACAGGCAGGCAGCTGCAGTATATACAGTAAGTGTTCTGCGTCCTCTGCACAGTGTGCACCTAAAGCTACCCGAAGACAATTGCTGTTGTTCTGATCCTATTAATACCACAGGCAGGCAGCTGCAGTATTTACAGTTAGTGTACTGTGTTTTCCTCACAGTGTGCACCTAAAGCTACCTGAAGATAATTGCTGTTGTTCAGATCCTATTAATACCACAGGAAGGCAGGTGCAGTTTTTACAGTTAGTGTACTGTGTCCTCTGCACAGTGTGCACCTAAAGCTACCTGAAGACAATTGCTGTTGTTCTGATCATATTAATACCAAGGCAGCTGCAGTATTTACAGTTAGTGTACTGTGTACTCTACACAGTGTGCACCTAAAGCTACCAGATGAAAATTGCTGGTGTTCTTCTGACCATATTAGTACCACAGGCAGGCAGCTACAGTATATACAGTTAGTGTACTGTATCCTCTGCACAGTGTACACCTAAAGCTACCTGAAGAAAATTGGTGGTGTTCTTCTGATCTAATTAGTACCACAGGCATTCAGCTGCAGTATTTACAATTAGTGTACTGTGTCCTCTGCACAGTGTCCACCTAAAGCTACCTGAAGACAATTGCTGTTGTTCTGATATTATTAATACCACAGGCAGGCAGCTACAGTATTTACAGTTAGTGTGCTGTGTCCTCTGCATAGTGAGCACCTAAAGCTACCTGAAGAAAATTGGTGGTGTTCTTCTGATCCTATCAGTACCACAGGCAGGCTGCTACAGTATTTACAGTTAGTGTACTGCGTCCTCTGCACAATGTGCACCTAAAGCTACCCGAAGACAATTGCTGTTGTTCTGATCCTCTTAATATCACAGGAAGGCAGCTAGAGTATTTATAGTTAGTGTACTGTGTCCTCTGCACAGTGTCCACCTAAAGATACCTGAAGAAAATTGGTGGTGTTCTGAACCTATTAGTACCGCAGGAAGCTGCAGTATTTACAGTTAGTGTAGTGCGTCCTCTAAACAGAGTGCACCTAAAGCTACCGGAAAAAAATTGGTGGTGTTCTTCTGATCCTATTAGTACCACAGGCAGCTGCAGTATTTACAGTTAGTGTAGTGCGTCCCCTGCAAAGTTTGCACCTAAAGCTACCTGAAGAAAATTGGTGGTGTTCTGATCCTATTAGTACTGCAGGCAGCTGCAGTATTTACAGTTAGTATAATGCATCCTCTGCACAGTGTGCATCTAAAGCTACCTGAAGACAATTGCTGTTGTTCTGATCCTATTAATACCACAGGTAGGCCGCTGCATTATTTACAGTTAGTGTAGTGCGTCTTCTGCACAGTGTGCACCTAAAGCTACCTGAAGAATATTGGTGGTGTTCTTCTAAACCTATTAGTACCACAGGCAGGCAGCTGCAGTATTTACAATTAGTGTACTGTGTCCTCTGCACAGTGTGCACCTAAAGCTACCTGAAGAAAATTGGTGGTGTTCTTCTGATCCTATTAGTAACACAAGCAGGCAGCTGCAGAAATTACAGTTAGTGTACTGCATCCTCTGCACAGTGTACACCTAAACATACCTAAACACAATTGCTGTTGTTCTGATCCTATTAATACCACAGGCAGACAGCTACAGTATTTACAGTTAGTGTACTGTGTCCTCTGCACAGTGTGCACCTAAAACTATATGAAGAAAATTGGTGGTGTTCTTCTGATCCTATTAGTACCACAGGCAGGGAGCTGCAGTATTTACAGTTAGTGTACTGTGTTCTCTGCACAGTGTGCACCTAAAGCTACCTGAAGACAATTGCTGTTGTTCTGTTCCTATTATTACAACAGGCAGGCAGCTGCAGTATTTACAGTTAGTGTACTGTGTCCTCTGCACAGTGTGCACCTAAAACTATATGAAGAAAATTGGTGGTGTTCTTCTGATCCTATTATTACAACAGGCAGGCAGCTGCAGTATTTACAGTTAGTGTACTGTGTCCGCTGCACAGTGTGCACCTAAAATTACCTGAAGACAATTGCTGTTGTTCTGTTCCTATTATTACAACAGGCAGGCAGCTGCAGTATTTACAGTTAGTGTACTGTGTTCTTTGCACAGTGTGCACCTAAAGCTACCTGAAGAAAATTGCTTTTGTTCTGATCCTGTTAATACCACAGGCAGCTGCAGTATCTACAGTTAGTGTACTGTGTTCTCTGCACAGTGTGCACCTAAAGCTACCTGAAGAAAATTGCTGGTGTTATTCCGATCCTATTAGTACCACAGGCAGGCAGCTACAGTATTTACAGGTAGTGTACTGTGTTCTCTGCACAGTGTGCACCTAAAGCTACCTGAAGACAATTGCTGTTGTTCTGATCCTATTATTACAACAGGCAGGCAGCTGCAGTATTTACAGTTAGTGTACTGTGTCCGCTGCACAGTGTGCACCTAAAGCTACCTGAAGACAATTGCTGTTGTTCTGATCCTATTATTACAACAGGCAGGCAGCTGCAGTATTTAAAGTTAGTGTACTGTGTCCTCTGCACAGTGTGCACCTAAAGCTACCTGAAGACAATTGCTTTTGTTCTGATCCTGTTAATACCACAGGCAGCTGCAGTATCTACAGTTAGTGTACTGTGTTCTCTGCACAGTGTGCACCTAAAGCTACCTGAAGAAAATTGGTGGTGTTCTTCTGATCCTATTAGTACCACAGGCAGGCAGCTACAGTATTTACAGTTAGTGTACTGTGTCCTCTGCACAGTGTACACCTAAAGCTACCTAAAGAAAATTGGTGGTGTTCTTCTGATCCAATCAGTACCACAGGCATTCAGCTGCAGTATTTACAGTTAGTGTACTGTGTTCTCTGCACAGTGTGCACCTAAAGCTACCTGAAGAAAATTGGTGGTGTTCTTCTGATCCTATTAGTACCACAGGTAGGCAGCTACAATATTTACAGTTAGTGTACTGTGTCCTATGCACAGTGTGCCCCTAAAGCTACATGAAGAAAATTGGTGGTCTTCTTCTGATCCTATTAGTACCACAGGCAGGCAGCTGCAGTATATACAGTCGGTGTTCTGCGTCCCCTGCACAGTGTGCACCTAAAGCTACCCAAAGACAATTGCTGTTGTTCTGATCCTATTAATACCACAGGCAGGCAGCTGCAGTATTTACAGTTAGTGTACTGTGTTTTTCTCAAAGTGTGCAGCTAAAGCTACCTGAAGATAATTGCTGTTGTTCAGATCCTATTAATACCACAGGAAGGCAGGTGCAGTATTTACAGTTAGTGTACTGTGTCCTCTGCACAGTGTGCACCTAAAGCTACCTGAAGACAATTGCTGTTGTTCTGATCCTATTAATACCAAAGGCAGCTGCAGTATTTACAGTTAGTGTACTTTGTCCTCTGCACAGTGTGCACCTAAAGCTACCAGAAGAAAATTGCTGGTGTTCTTCTGATCATATTAGTACCACAGGCAGGCAGTTACAGTATATACAGTTAGTGTACTGTATACTCTGCACAGTGTACACCTAAAGCTACCTGAAGAAAATTGGTGGTGTTCTTCTGATCCATTTAGTACCACAGGCATTCAGCTGCAGTATTTACAGTTAGTGTACTGTGTCCTCTGCACAGTGTGCACCTAAAGCTACCTGAAGACAATTGCTGTTGTTCTGATCCTATTAATACCACAGGCAGGCAGCTACAGTATTTACAGTTAGTGTGATGTGTTCTCTGCACAGTGTGCACCTAAAGCTAAATGAAGAAAATTGGTGGTGTTCTTCTGATCCTATTAGTACCACAGGCAAGCAGGTACAGTATTTACAGTTAGTGTACTGCGTCCTCTGCACAGTGTGCACCTAAAGCTACCCGAAGACAATTGCTGTTGTTCTGATCCTCTCAATACCACAGTAAGGCAGCTAGAGTATTTACAGTTAGTTTACTGTGTCCTCTGCACAGTGTCCACCTAAAGATACATAAAGAAAATTGGTGGTGTTCTGAACCTATTAGTACCGCAGGAAGCTGCAGTATTTACAGTTAGTGTAGTGCGTCCTCTAAACAGAGTGCACCTAAAGCTACCGGAAGAAAATTGGTGGTGTTCTTCTGATCCTATTAGTACCGCAGGCAGCTGCAGTATTTACAGTTAGTGTAGATCGTCCCCTGCAAAGTGTGCACCTAAAGCTACCTAAAGAAAATTGGTGGTGTTCTTCTGATCCTATTAGTACTGCAGGCAGCTGTAGTATTTACAGTTAGTGTACTGCAATCTCTGCACAGTGTGCACCTAAACATACCTGAAGACAATTGTTGTTGTTCTGATCCTTTTAATACCACAGGCAGACTGCTGCAGTATTTACAGTTAGTGTACTGTGTCCTCTGCCCAGTGTGCACCTAAAGCTACCTGAAGAAAATTGGTGGTGTTCTTCTGATCCTATTAGTAACACAAGCAGGCAGCTGCAGAATTTACAGTTAGTGTACTGAAACCTCTGCACAGTGTGCACCTAAACATACCTGAAGAAAATTGTTGTTGTTCTGATCCTATTAATACCACAGGCAGACAGCTACAGTATTTACAGTTAGTGTACTGTGTCCTCTGCACAGTGGGCACCTAAAACTATATGAAGAAAATTGGTGGTGTTCTTCTGATCCTATTAGTACCACAGGCAGGCAGCTGAAGTATTTACAGTTAGTGTACTGTGTTCTCTGCACAGTGTGCATCTAAAGCTACCTGAAGACAATTGCTGTTGTTATGATCCTATTATTACAACAGGCAGGCAGCTGCAGTATTTACAGTTAGTGTACTGTGTCCTCTGCACAGTGTGCGCCTAAAGCTACCTGAAGACAATTGCTGTTGTTCTGATCCTGTTAATACCACAGGCAGCTGCAGTATTTACAGTTAGTGTACTGTGTCCTCTGCACAGTGTGCACCTAAAGCTACCTGAAGAAAATTGCTGATGTTCTTCTGATCCTATTAGTACCACAGGCAGGAAGCTGCAGTATTTACAGTTAGTGTACTGCGTCCTCTGCACAGTTTGTAACCTAAAGCTAAATGAAGACAATTGCTATTGTTCTGATCCTATTAATACCACAGGCAGTCAGCTGCAGTATTTACAGTTAGTGTGCTGTGTCCTCTGAACAGAGTGCACCTAAAGCTACCTGAAGAAAATTGCTATTGTTCTGATCCTAGTACTACCAAAGGCAGGCAGCTACAGTATTTACAGTTAGTGTACTGTGTCCTCTGCACAGTGTGCGCCTAAAGCTACCTGAAGACAATTGCTATTGTTCTGATCATATTAGTACCACAGGTAGGCAGCTACAGTATTTACAGTTAGTGTACTGTGTCCTCTGCCCAGTGTTCACCTAAAGCTACCTGAAGAAACTTGGTGGTGTTCTTCTGATCCTATTTGTAACACAAGCAGGCAGCTGCAGAATTTACAGTTAGTGTACTGCATCCTCTGCACAGTGTGCACCTAAACATACCTGAAGACAATTGTTGTTGTTCTGATCCTATTAATACCACAGGCAGACAGCTACAGTATTTACAGTTAGTGTACTGTGTTCTCTGCACAGTGTGCATCTAAAGCTACCTGAAGACAATTGCTGTTGTTATGATCCTATTATTACAACAGGCAGGCAGCTACAGTATTTACAGTTAGTGTACTGTGTCCTCTGCACAGTGTGCGCCTAAAGCTACTTGAAGACAATTGCTGTTGTTCTGATCCTGTTAATACCACAGGCAGCTGCAGTATTTACAGTTAGTGTACTGTGTTCTCTGCACAGTGTGCACCTAAAGCTACCTGAAGAAAATTGCTGGTGTTCTTCTGATCCTATTAGTAACACAGGCAGCAAGCTGCAGTATTTACAGTTAGTGTACTGCGTCCTCTGCACAGTTTGTAACCTAAAGCTAAATGAAGACAATTGCTATTGTTCTGATCCTATTAATACCACAGGCAGGCAGCTGCAGTATTTACAGTTAGTGTGCTGTGTCCTCTGCGCAGAGTGCACCTAAAGCTACCTGAAGAAAATTGCTATTGTTCTGATCCTAGTAGTACCACAGGCAGGCAGCTACAGTATTTACAGTTAGTGTACTGTGTCCTCTGTACAGTGTGCACCTAAAGCTACCTGAAGACAATTGCTATTGTTCTGATCATATTAGTACCACAGGTAGGCAGCTACAGTATTTACAGTTAGTGTACTGTGTCCTCTGCACAGTGTGCACCTAAAGCTATCTGAAAACAATTGCTGTGGTTCTGATCCTATTAATACCACAGGCAGGGAGATGCAGTATTTACAGTTAGTGTACTGTGTCCTCTGCACAGTGTGCACCTAAAGCTACCTGAAGTAAATTGCTGGTGTTCTTCTGATCCTATTAGTGCCACATGCAGGCAGCTACAGTATTTACAGTTAGTGTACTGTGTCCTCTGCACAGTGTGCACCTAAAGCTATCTGAAAACAATTGCTGTGGTTCTGATCCTATTAATACCACGGGAAGGCAGCTGCAGTATTTACAGTTAGTGTACTCTGTCTTCTGTACAGTGTGCACCTAAAGCTACCTGAAGATATTTGCTGTTGTTCTGATCATATTAATAACACAGGCAGGCAGCTACAGTATTTACAGTTAGTGTACTGTGTCCTCTAAAAAGTGTGCACCTAAAGCTACCTGAAGACAATTGCTGTTGTTCTGATCCTATTAATACCATAGGCAGCTGCAGTATTTACAGTTAGTGTACTGTGTTCTCTGCACAGTGTGCACCCAAAGCTACCTGAAGAAAATTGCTGGTGTTCTTCTGATCCTATTAGTAACACAAGCAGGCAGCTACAGTATTTACAGTTAGTGTACTGTGTCCTCTGCACAGTGTACACCTAAAGCTACCTGAAGAAAATTGGTCTTGTTCATCTGATTCAATTAGTACCACAGGCATTCAGCTGCAGTATTTACAGTTAGTGTACTGTGTTCTCTGCACAGTGTGCATCTAAAGCTACCTGAAGACAATTGCTGTTGTTCTGATCCTATTATTACAATAGACAGGCAGCTGCAGTATTTACAGTTAGTGTACTGTGTCCGCTGCACAGTGTGCACCTAAAGCTACCTGAAGAAAATTGGTGGTGTTCTTCTGATCCTATTAGTACCACAGGCAGGCAGCTACAATATTTATAGTTAGTGTACTGTGTCCTATGCACAGTGTGCCCCTAAAGCTACGTGAAGAAAATTGGTTATCTTCTTCTGATCCTATTAATACCACAGGCAGACAGCTACAGTATTTACAGTTAGTGTACTGTGTCCTCTGCACAGTGTGCACCTAAAACTATATGAAGAAAATTGGTGGTGTTCTTCTGATCCTATTAGTACCACAGGCAGGCAGCTGCAGTATTTACAGTTAGTGTGCTGTGTTCTCTGCACAGTGTGCATCTAAAGCTACCTAAAGACAATTGCTGTTGTTATGATCCTATTATTACAACAGGCAGGCAGCTGCAGTATTTACAGTTAGTGTACTGTGTCCTCTGCACAGTGTGCGCCTAAAGCTACCTGAAGACAATTGCTGTTGTTCTGATCCTGTTAATACCACAGGCAGCTGCAGTATTTACAGTTAGTGTACTGTGTTCTCTCCACAGTGTGCACCTAAAGCTACCTGAAGACAATTGCTATTGTTCTGATCCTAGTAGTACCACAGGCAGGCAGCTACAGTATTTACAGTTAATGCACTGTGTCCTCTGCACAGTGTGCACCTAAACCTACCTGAAGACAATTGCTATTGTTCTGATCATATTAGTACCACAGGTAGGCAGCTACAGTATTTACAGTTAGTGTACTGTGTCCTCTGCACAGTGTGCGCCTAAAGCTACCTGAAGACAATTGCTGTTGTTCTGATCCTGTTAATACCACAGGCAGCTGCAGTATTTACAGTTAGTGTACTGTGTTCTCTGCACAGTGTGCACCTAAAGCTACCTGAAGACAATTGCTGGTGTTCTTCTGATCCTATTAGTAACACAGGCAGGAAGCTGCAGTATTTACAGTTAGTGTACTGCGTCCTCTGCACAGTTTGTAACCTAAAGCTAAATGAAGACAATTGCTATTGTTCTGATCCTATTAATACCACAGGCAGGCAGCTGCAGTATTTACAGTTAGTGTGCTGTGTCCTCTGCGCAGAGTGCACCTAAAGCTACCTGAAGACAATTGCTATTGTTCTGATCACATTAGTACCACAGGTAGGCAGCTACAGTATTTACAGTTAGTGTACTGTGTCCTCTGCACAGTGTGCACCTAAAGCTATCTGAAAACAATTGCTGTGGTTCTGATCCTATTAATACCACAGGCAGGGAGCTGCAGTATTTACAGTTAGTGTACTGTGTCCTCTGCACAGTGTGCACCTAAAGCTATCAGAAGAAAATTGGTGGTGTTCTGATCCTATTAATACCACAGGCAGGCAGCTACTGTATTTAGAGTTAGTGTACTGTGTCCTCTGCACAGTGTGCACCTAAAGCTACCTGAAGTAAATTGCTGGTGTTCTTCTGATCCTATTAGTACCACATGCAGGCAGCTACAGTATTTACAGTTAGTGTACTATGTCCTCTGCACAGTGTGCCCCTAAAGCTACCTGAAGAAAATTGGTGGTGTTCTGATCCTATTAATACCACGGGAAGGCAGCTGCAGTATTTACAGTTAGAGTACTCTGTCTTCTGCACAGTGTGCACCTAAAGCTACCTGAAGATATTTGCTGTTGTTCTGATCATATTAATAACACAGGCAGGCAGCTACAGTATTTACAGTTAGTGTACTGTGTCCTCTAAAAAGTGTGCACCTAAAGCTACCTGAAGACAATTGCTGTTGTTCTGATCCTATTAATACCATAGGCAGCTGCAGTATTTACAGTTAGTGTACTGTGTTCTCTGCACAGTGTGCACCCAAAGCTACCTGAAGAAAACTGCTGGTGTTCTTCTGATCCTATTAGTACCACAGGCAGGCAGCTACAGTATTTACAGTTAGTGTACTGTGTCCTCTGCACAGTGTACACCTAAAGCTACCTGAAGAAAATTGGTCTTGTTCTTCTGATCCAATTAGTACCACAAGCATTCAGCTGCAGTATTTACAGTTAGTGTACTGTGTTCTCTGCACAGTGTGCACCTAAAGCTACCTGAAGACAATTGCCGTTGTTCTGATCCTATTATTACAACAGACAGGCAGCTGCAGTATTTACAGTTAGTGTACTGTGTCCGCTGCACAGTGTGCACCTAAAGCTACCTGAAGAAAATTGGTGGTGTTCTTCTGATCCTATTAGTACCACAGGCAGGCAGCTACAATATTTATAGTTAGTGTACTGTGTCCTATGCACAGTGTGCCCCTAAAGCTACGTGAAGAAAATTGGTGGTCTTCTTCTGATCCTACTAGTACCACAGGCAGGCAGCTGCAGTATATACAGTCAGTGTTCTGCGTCCCCTGCACAGTGTGCACCTAAAGCTACCCGAGGACAATTGCTGTTGTTCTGATCCTATTAATACCACAGGCAGGCAGCTGCAGTATTTACAGTTAGTGTACTGTGTTCTCTGCACAGTGTGCATCTAAAGCTACCTGAAGACAATTGCTGTTGTTCTGATCCTATTATTACAACAGGCAGGCAGCTGCAGTATTTACAGTTAGTGTACTGTGTCCTCTGCACAGTGTGCACCTAAAGCTACCTGAAGACAATTGCTGTTGTTCTGATCCTGTTAATACCACAGGCAGCTGCAGTATTTACAGTTAGTGTACTTTGTTCTCTGCACAGAGTGCACCTAAAGCTACCTGAAGAAAATTGCTATTGTTCTGATCCTAGTAGTACCACAGGCAGGCAGCTACAGTATTTACAGTTAGTGTACTGTGTCCTCTGCACAGTGTGCACCTAAAGCTACCTGAAGACAATTGCTATTGTTCTGATCATATTAGTACCACAGGTAGGCAGCTACAGTATTTACAGTTAGTGTACTGTGTCCTCTGCACAGTGTGCACCTAAAGCTATCTGAAAACAATTGCTGTGGTTCTGATCCTATTAAATACCACAGGCAGGCAGCTACTGTATTTAGAGTTAGTGTACTGTGTCCTCTGCACAGTGTGCGCCTAAAGCTACCTGAAGAAAATTGCTGGTGTTCTTCTGATCCTATTAGTCCCACATGCAGGCAGCTACAGTATTTACAGTTATTGTACAGTGTCCTCTGCACAGTGTGCCCCTAAAGCTACCTGAAGAAAATTGGTGGTGTTCTGATCCTATTAATACCACCGGAAGGCAGCTGCAGTATTTACAGTTAGTGTACTGTGTCTTCTGCACAGTGTGCACCTAAAGCTACCTGAAAATAATTGCTGTTGTTCTGATCATATTAATACCACAGGCAGGCAGCTTCAGTATTTACAGTTAGTGTACTGTGTCCTCTACACAGTGTGCACCTAAAGCTACCTGAAGACAATTGCTGGTGTTCTTCTGATCCTATTAGTACCACAGGCAGGCAGCTACAATATTTACAGTTTGTGTACTGTGTCCTATTAACAGTGTGCCCCTAAAGCTACATGAAGAAAATTGGTGGTGTTCTTCTGATCCTATTAGTACCACAGGCAGGCAGCTGCATTATATACAGTCAGTGTTCTGCGTCCTCTGCACAGTGTGCACCTAAAGCTACCCAAAGACAATTGTTGTTGTTCTGATCCTATTAAGACCACAGGCAGGCAGCTGCAGTATTTACAGTTAGTGTACTGAGTCTTCTACACAGTGTGCACCTAAAGCTACCTGAAGACAATTGCTGTTGTTTTGATCCTATTAATACCAAAGGCAGCTGCAGTATTTACAGTTAGCGTACTGTGTTCTCTGCACAGTGTGCACCTAAAGCTACCTGAAGAAAATTGCTGGTGTTCTTCTGATCCTATTAGTACCACAGGCAGGCAGCTACAATATTTACAGTTAGTGTACTGTGTCCTATGCACAGTGTGCCCCTAAAGCTACGTGAAGAAAATTGGTGGTGTTCTTCTGATCCTATTAGTACCACAGGCAGGCAGTTGCAGTATATGCAGTCAGTGTTCTGCGTCCTCTGCACAGTGTGCAGCTAAAGCTATCCGAAGACAATTGCTGTTGTTCTGATCCTATTAAGACCACAGGCAGGCAGCTGCAGTATTTACAGTTAGTGTACTTAGTCTTCTGCACAGTGTGCACCTAAAGCTACCTGAAGAAAATTGGTGGTGTTCTTCTGATCCAATTATTACCACAGGCATTCAGCTGCAGTATTTACAGTTAGTGTACTGTGTTCTCTGCACAGTGTGCACCCAAAGCTACCTGAAGAAAATTGCTGGTGTTCTTCTGATCCTATTAGTAACACAGGCAGGCAGCTACAGTATTTACAGTTAGTGTACTGTGTTCTCTGCACAGTGTGCACCTAAAGCTACCTGAAGAACATTGCTGGTGTTCTTCTGATCCTATTAGTACCACAGGCAGGCAGCTACAATATTTACAGTTAGTGTACTGTGTCCTATGAACAGTGTGCCCCTAAAGCTACGTGAAGAAAATTGGTGGTGTTCTTCTGATCCTATTAGTACCACAGGCAGGCAGCTGCATTATATACAGTCAGTGTTCTGCGTCCTCTGCACAGTGTGCACCTAAAGCTACCCAAAGACAATTGCTGTTGTTCTGATCCTATTAAGACCACAGGCAGGCAGCTGCAGTATTTACAGTTAGTGTACTGAGTCTTCTACACAGTGTGCACCTAAAGCTACCTGAAGACAATTGCTGTTGTTTTGATCCTATTAATACCAAAGGCAGCTGCAGTATTTACAGTTAGTGTACTGTGTTCTCTGCACAGTGTGCACCTAAAGCTACCTGAAGAAAATTGCTGGTGTTCTTCTGATCCTATTAGTACCACAGGCAGGCAGCTACAATATTTACAGTTAGTGTACTGTGTCCTATGCACAGTGTGCCCCTAAAGCTACGTGAAGAAAATTGGTGGTGTTCTTCTGATCCTATTAGTACCACAGGCAGGCAGTTGCAGTATATGCAGTCAGTGTTCTGCGTCCTCTGCACAGTGTGCAGCTAAAGCTATCCGAAGACAATTGCTGTTGTTCTGATCCTATTAAGACCACAGGCAGGCAGCTGCAGTATTTACAGTTAGTGTACTTAGTCTTCTGCACAGTGTGCACCTAAAGCTACATGAAGAACATTGCTGGTGTTCTTCTGATCCTATTAGTACCACAGGCAGGCAGCTACAATATTTACAGTTAGTGTACTGTGTCCTATGAACAGTGTGCACCTAAAGCTACGTGAAGAAAATTGGTGGTGTTCTTCTGATCCTATTAGTACCACAGGCAGGCAGCTGCATTATATACAGTCAGTGTTCTGCGTCCTCTGCACAGTGTGCACCTAAAGCTACCCAAAGACAATTGCTGTTGTTCTGATCCTATTAAGACCACAGGCAGGCAGCTGCAGTATTTACAGTTAGTGTACTGAGTCTTCTGCACAGTGCGCACCTAAAGCTACCTGAAGACAATTGCTGTTGTTTTGATCCTATTAATACCAAAGGCAGCTGCAGTATTTACAGTTAGTGTACTGTGTTCTCTGCACAGTGTGCACCTAAAGCTATCTGAAGAAAATTGGTGGTGTTCTTCTGATCCTATTAGTACCACAGGCAGGCAGCTACAATATTTACAGTTAGTGTACTGTGTCCTATGCACAGTGTGCCCCTAAAGCTACGTGAAGAAAATTGGTGGTGTTCTTCTGATCCTATTAGTACCACAGGCAGGCAGTTGCAGTATATGCAGTCAGTGTTCTGCGTCCTCTGCACAGTGTGCACCTAAAGCTATCCGAAGACAATTGCTGTTGTTCTGATCCTATTAAGACCACATACAGGCAGCTGCAGTATTTACAGTTAGTGTACTGAGTCTTCTGCACAGTGTGCACCTAAAGCTACCTGAAGATAATTGCTGTTGTTCAGATCCTGTTAATACCAAAGGCAGCTGCAGTATTTACAGTTAGTGTGCTGTGTACTCTGCACAGTGTGCACCTAAAGCTACCACAAGAAAATTGCTGGTGTTCTTCTGATCGTATTAGTACCACAGGCAGGCAGCTACAGTATTAACAGTTAGTGTACTGTGTCCTCTGCACAGTGTACACCTAAAGCTACCTTAAGAAAATTGGTGGTGTTCTTCTGATCCAATTAGTACCACAGGCATTCAGCTGCAGTATTTACAGTTAGTGTACTGTGCCCTCTGCACAGTGTGCACCTAAAGCTACCTGAAGACAATTGCTGTTGTTCTTATCCTTTTAATATCACAGGCAGGCAGTTGCAGTATTTACAGTTAGTGTACTGTGTCTTCTGCACAGTGTGCACCTAAAGCTACCTGAAAATAATTGCTGTTGTTCTGATCATATTAATACCACAGGCAGGCAGCTGCAGTATTTACAGTTAGTGTACTGTGTCCTCTACACAGTGTGCACCTAAAGCTACCTGAAGACAATTGCTGGTGTTCTTCTGATCCTATTAGTACCACAGGCAGGCAGCTGCATTATATACAGTCAGTGTTCTGCGTCCTCTGCACAGTGTTCACCTAAAGCTACCCAAAGACAATTGTTGTTGTTCTGATCCTATTAAGACCACAGGCAGGCAGCTGCACTATTTACAGTTAGTGTACTGAGTCTTCTACACAGTGTGCACCTAAAGCTACCTGAAGACAATTGCTGTTGTTTTGATCCTATTAATACCAAAGGCAGCTGCAGTATTTACAGTTAGTGTACTGTGTTCTCTGCACAGTGTGCACCTAAAGCTACCTGAAGAAAATTGCTGGTGTTCTTCTGATCCTATTAGTACCACAGGCAGGCAGCTACAATATTTACAGTTAGTGTACTGTGTCCTATGCACAGTGTGCCCCTAAAGCTACGTGAAGAAAATTGGTGGTGTTCTTCTGATCCTATTAGTACCACAGGCAGGCAGTTGCAGTATATGCAGTCAGTGTTCTGCGTCCTCTGCACAGTGTGCAGCTAAAGCTATCCGAAGACAATTGCTGTTGTTCTGATCCTATTAAGACCACAGGCAGCTGCAGTATTTACAGTTAGTGTACTTAGTCTTCTGCACAGTGTGCACCTAAAGCTACCTGAAGAAAATTGGTGGTGTTCTTCTGATCCAATTATTACCACAGGCATTCAGCTGCAGTATTTACAGTTAGTGTACTGTGTTCTCTGCACAGTGTGCACCCAAAGCTACCTGAAGAAAATTGCTGGTGTTCTTCTGATCCTATTAGTAACACAGGCAGGCAGCTACAGTATTTACAGTTAGTGTACTGTGTTCTCTGCACAGTGTGCACCTAAAGCTACCTGAAGAACATTGCTGGTGTTCTTCTGATCCTATTAGTACCACAGGCAGACAGCTACAATATTTACAGTTAGTGTACTGTGTCCTATGAACAGTGTGCCCCTAAAGCTACGTGAAGAAAATTGGTGGTGTTCTTCTGATCCTATTAGTACCACAGGCAGGCAGCTGCATTATATACAGTCAGTGTTCTGCGTCCTCTGCACAGTGTGCACCTAAAGCTACCCAAAGACAATTGCTGTTGTTCTGATCCTATTAAGACCACATACAGGCAGCTGCAGTATTTACAGTTAGTGTACTGAGTCTTCTGCACAGTGTGCACCTAAAGCTACCTGAAGATAATTGCTGTTGTTCAGATCCTGTTAATACCGAAGGCAGCTGCAGTATTTACAGTTAGTGTGCTGTGTACTCTGCACAGTGTGCACCTAAAGCTACCACAAGAAAATTGCTGGTGTTCTTCTGATCGTATTAGTACCACAGGCAGGCAGCTACAGTATTAATAGTTAGTGTACTGTGTCCTCTGCACAGTGTACACCTAAAGCTACCTTAAGAAAATTGGTGGTGTTCTTCTGATCCAATTAGTACCACAGGCATTCAGCTGCAGTATTTACAGTTAGTGTACTGTGCCCTCTGCACAGTGTGCACCTAAAGCTACCTGAAGACAATTGCTGTTGTTCTTATCCTTTTAATATCACAGGCAGGCAGTTGCAGTATTTACAGTTAGTGTACTGTGTCCTCTGCACAGTGTGCACCTAAAGCTACCTGAAGACAATTGCTGTTGTTCTGATCCTATTAATACCACAGGCAGGCAGCTACAGTATTTACAGTTAGTGTGCTGTGTCCTCTGCACAGTGAGCACCTAAAGCTACCTGAAGAAAATTGGTGGTGTTCTTCTGATCCTATCAGTACCACAGGCAGGCTGCTACAGTATTTACAGTTAGTGTACTGCATCCTCTGCACATTGTGCACCTAAAGCTACCCGAAGACAATTGCTGTTGTTCTGATCCTATTAATACCACAGGCCGGCAGCTAAGGTATTTACAGTTAGTGTACTGTGTCCTCTGCACAGTGTGCACCTAAAGCTAAATGAAGAAAATTGGTGGTGTTCTTCTGATCCTATTAGTACCGCAGGCAGCTGCAGTATTTACAGTTAGTGTAGTGCGTCCTCTGCACAGTGTTCACCTAAAGCTACCTGAAGAAAATTGGTGTTTTTCTGAACCTATTAGTACCGCAGGCAGCTGCAGTATTTACAGTTAGTGTAGTGCGTCCTCTGCACAGTATGCACCTAAAGCTACCCAAAGAAAATTGGTGGTGTTCTTCTGATCCTATTAGTACCACAGGCAGCTGCAGTATTTACAGTTAGTGTAGTATGTCCTCTGCACAGTGTGCATCTAAAGCTACCTGAAGAGAATTGGTGGTGTTCTTCTGATCCTATTAGTAGCGCAGGCAGCTGCAGTATTTGCAGTTAGTGTAGTGTGTCCTCTGCACAGTGTGCACCTAAAGCTACCTGAAGACAATAGCTGTTGTTCTGATCCTATTAATACCACAGGCAGGCAGCTGCAGTGTCACGTACCTTACAGCGGAGTCTGAAATGACGAGGGTGGCCTCTTGCATGGTTCCGGTCCTAGCACCCCTGGAGGTTGAGACAGGGCTGCTAGGGCAACTGAAGGGCGCAGGTGCCTGCTGGCAGGATCAGGAACACCGGAGCCTAAGAGGAGCTTGTGGGATGCCGATCCTTGATGAGTTCAGGAAAGTCCAACAGGAGTACTTGCAAGGTCGGGGACAGGCAGGGGTCGGCAACGTGCTGGCAGGAAGGTACACAAATCGGCAGGCAGGTTCATAGTCAGGAGCTGGCAGTGGTTGGCAATGAGCTGGCAGAGAGGTACAAGACCAGAAGACAGAGTCGTAGTCAGAAGTTCAAGCCGGGTCCGGTACAGGAAGCAGAGGTAGGCAGAGTTGCAGGGATAATCCGAAAGAGTAGTCAGGAAAGCCAAGGGTTCAGGATCAAGGTTCAATAAAAGCAGCAGCAAGGATACAGGAACTAGCTGAGACAATCCAGCACTGACACTAGTATGCTGATCCCTTAAATAGGGCGCCTTGCGCCGTGATTCGTTGGCGTGTGGACGTGCCCACGCTGACGTGCACTCGTTCGTATGAGAGTGCTAATGTGCGTGCCTGGTCCGGGGCACACTCGTTCGCGCTGCACGTCTGGCTGGCACACGGAAATGAGCATTTGTGATGGTTCTCTGACATTGCCCCCTCCTTACGGGCAGCCTCCGGATGCCCCTCTGGATCCTTCTTTCTGGATGAGAGCGATGAAAGGCTTGTATAAGCCTTGGGGCATGGTTTGCTTCTGGTTCCCAGGAATTTTCTTCTGGACCAAAACCTTTCCACTTAATTAGATATTGATTATGTCCTTGCCTTTTCCTGCATTCTACAATGGTCTCGATTTTGAACTCCTCCTCTCCATCCACCATTATAGCCTCTGGGGGCCCCACTTCACGCCCTGGAAAGGGATTAACCACGTCAGGTTTCAACAAGGAAGTATGAAACACAGGATGGATCTTGAATGTGTCGGGAAGTTCAAGTTCATAAGCCACTGGGTTGATTTTTCTCTTGACCGGGAAAGGTCCCAGATATTTAGGTCCCAATTTCCTGGATGGACAGGCCAATTTCAGATTGATTGTCGAAAGCCAAACACGGTCACCAACTTTCAAATCCAGTTCTCCTCCCCTCTTCCTGTCAAAGAATCTTATTAACCTCCTGTGTCCTGGAAATGGTCTCTCTCAGCACCTGGTTATTAGTAGCAAGGAAATTTAGTCTGTCCTGAACAGCTGGCAAAGGAGAGTCTGGAATTAACGTTGGCAAGAAAGAAGGATGAAACCCATAATTTGAGAAGAAGGGATATTGGTTGGTAGCTGCATGGGCAGAGTTGTTAAATGCGAATTCCGCCAAGGGCAGTAGTGAGGCCCAATCTTCTTGGGTAAAAGAGGTAAAGCAGCGCAGGTATTGTTCTAGCGTTTGGTTAGTACGCTCAGTCTGCCCATTGGACTGGGGATGGTAAGCTGGAGAGAAATTTAGTTTGATGCCCAGTGCTTCCCACAGTGCTTTGCAAAATCTTGAAGTGAACTGCACTCCACGATCTGAGACAATGTCACTAGGGATTCCATGCAATTTCACCACTTCTTTAATGAAAACTTCAGCAGTTTCTGTTGCTGATGGGGTCCCTTTCATGGGGACAAAATGTGACATCCTGGAGAGGCGATCTACCACTACAAAGATGGATGAAAACCCTTCCGATGGAGGGAGCTCTACGATAAAATCCATCGCAATTTTATCCCAGGGTCTTTCTGGAATGGATAGTGGTCTTAATAATCCCCATGCTTTGCTTTTGCTGTTTTTGTTTCTGAGACAGATTGAGCACAAGCCAACATATATTTCCTGCAGTCCCTTGCTAAGCTGGGCCACCAAAAATGTCTCTGGATAAAATCCATGGTCTTGTATCCCCCGAAATGGCTGGCCAGTGGGTAGTCATGGCACACTTGTAAGATAGTAGTGCACAGATTCTGTGGTATGAAAATTTTATTCCCCTGCCAATAGAGCCCATTGTTTTCTTGAAGGTTCATATCTGGAGGCAAAGAGATTCCCCTGGATGCTTGACAAATCTGTGTCATTAAATCGGTTTGTGTAAGCAGAAAATTCCCAGCCTGTAAGATGGTATCCGTTTGGGGTGGAACCTCGACTTCCGTGAACATACGCGATAACGCGTCTGGTTTCACATTATTGGATCCGGGCCGGTAGGTTATATGGAAACTGAAGTGAGAAAAAAAAAGATCCCATCTTGCTTGTCTGGGTCTGAGACGTTTGGCAGTCCTGAGATACTCTAAATTTTTGTGATCCGTGAAGATCAGTATTGGGTATGTTGCTCCCTCCAAGAGGTACCGCCACTCCTCCAGGGCCAATTTGATTGCCAAAATTTTCCGGTCTCCCTCATCGTAGTTCCTTTCTGAAGGCCCTAATTTCTTTGAGAAAAAGGCCACAGGGTGCATTAGAGCTTTAGGTCCTTGGCGCTGAGACAGGATGGCCCCTACAGCGCTCTCTGAGGCATCTACTTCCAGTATGTATGGAAGGGCAGGGTCAGGGTGCTTTAATACCGGGGCAGAGGTGAACAGTCTTTTTAATTTGTCAAAAGCAGCTTGAGCTACCTCTGTCCACTGAAAGCGGTTCTGTTTTTTTGTGAGTTAAGTGATGGGCATGATGATACCAGAGAAGTTTTTAATAAATTTCCTGTAAAAATTGGAGAAACCGATGAACCGCTGTACCCCTTTCTTGTCAATGGGAGGTGGCCAGGACATTATGGCTGCAACCTTTTGAGGATCCGTTGCCATCCCTCCTGTAGAGATTACTAGTCCGAGAAAGTGAATGGTCTGCCGTTCGAATTCACATTTCTCGGCCTTGGCATAGAGTCCATTTTGTCTTAACCTAAGAAGGACTTGTTTCACATGGTCACGATGTAGTTCTAGAGAAACCGAGAAAATCAGAATGTCGTCTAGGTAAACGATCATGAATAGGTCTAGGAAGTCTCTGAAGATATTATTTACAAAATGCTGGAAGGTTGCCAGGGTGTTACATAACCCAAAGGGCATAACGAGGTATTCGAAATGGCCAAATCGAGTCCGGAAGGCTGTTTTCCACTCATCACCCTTTCAGATTCTGATCAAGTTGTAAGCACCTTGTAAATCCAACTTGGTGAAAATCCTTGCAGAGCGGAGTCTCTGGAGCAATTCTGGAATTAGAGGCAAGGGGTAGCGATTTTTAACAGTAATCCGATTTAATTCCCTGTAATCCACACATGGCCGGAGTGAGTGGTCTTTCTTTTCGACAAAGAATATTCCTGCCCCGGCTGGAGAAGTAGAGTGTCGGATGAACCCCCTCTTGAGGTTCTCGTTGACATAGTCTTTCAGGACCAAGAGTTCAGGTTCCAAGAGGGGGAAAATTCTGCCAAAGGGAATTTCTGCCCCTTGTAAAAGTTCAATCGGGCAATCGTAGGCCCGGTGGGGAAGAAGAGTGTCTGTTTTCTGTTTATCGAAGATATCCAGGAAATCGTGGTACACGGATGGAACAAGATCTTGGGATTCGGATGCTGGTTTGAGACAGCCAACAACTGGGACTGAGTGGTGGAGGGTCTGGAGACAGTTATGGAGGCAATAGGCTGACTGGAAAACCACCTTGCCGGTAGTCCAATCGATCTGTGGGTTGTGTGCTTGCAACCATGGCATTCCCAGAATGATTGGAAAGAGCAGTGAGGGTATCACGTCTAGGCACACCAGTTCTTGGTGGTTGGGTGAGATGTCAGCGGGCAAAGGTTGAGTTTCTTGAATGATGGGCCCAGATTTGATGTTGGACCCATCAGCTAGTCGTATGGACAATTTATGTTGCTTAGAACGTAGAGGAATCTTGTGTTGCAGGGCGAAGGCATGATCGATGAAGCAACTACAGGTGCCTGAATCAACTATGACCTGGACCTGGAGTACCCTTTCTGGAAGCTGTAGGGAGACAAGAACAGCAATGTGAGTTGATCTTGCTAGAGCCAAAGCACAAGGATCAAGAGGAGGAGAGTCACACTTACGAGTCTTGTTAGGACACATGTTGGCGTAATGATCGGCTCCTCCGCAGTAGAGACAGAGATTATTCATACGGCGGTGCTGCTTCTCTTCTCGTGTCAATGGTGCACGAAGCAGGCCTAATTGCATTGGCTCTGGAGCTTCAGTGACTGGAGCAGGTAGTGGGGTTGCAGGAATAGGTGGGTGGCTGGGTACCTGAAGAAAATTGCTGGTGTTATTCTGATCCTATTAGTACCACAGGCAGGCAGATACAGTATTTACAGTTAGTGTACTGTGTCCTCTGCACAGTGTGCCCCTAAAGCTACATGAAGAAAATTGGTGGTGTTCTTCTGATCCTTTTAGTACCACAGGCAGGCAGCTGCAGTATATACAGTCAGTGTTCTGCGTCCTCTGCATAGTGTGCACCTAAAGCTACCTGAAGACAATTGCTGTTGTTCTGATCCTATTAGTACCACAGGCAGGCAGCTGCAGTATTTACAGTTAGTGTACTGTGTCTTCTGCACAGTGTTCACCTAAAGCTACCTGAAGATATATGCTGTTGTTTTGATCCTATTAATACCACAGGCAGGCAGCTGCAGTATTTACAGTTAGTGCACTGTGTCCTCTGCATAGTGTGCACCTAAAACTACCTGAAGACAATTGCTGTTGTTCTGATCCTATTAATACCACAAGCAATAACCAAAGAATGTCCAGCGCTCTGAATGTCTCATAAACAGTTGCCAGCAGTCCAATAATAAAGGTTAAGAGATTTAATGTTTGTGTATAATAAAAACACTAGAATAAAAGCAATAAATGAACAGTATGTCATCCTATGTTGATAACACTGTAAGACACTTGAATGAGAAAGTTTCTAACAGCCAGAAGGTCCAATCAGCAGCAGGCAGTTTAAGACTGGAGATCCATCCAAAAAACTTAACCCCAGGCTGGGAAGCAGATGGTAGGGAGTTGGAGGGGAGATGGAAGCCCCCGCCCGCCAAACTCAGGGGATTCACACTGTAAAAATCAGCTTTAGATGGAGAGGCTCACCGATTCCAGAGGACAGATCTGTGGATGTGATGTGAAGGCAGGCTGTGTATCCACCGGGAGGGAAAGGTCTCGCAGACGCTCTGTGTCAGGGGATGATGACGTCAGCCCAGCTGGAGGAGGAAGGCGTGGCTTCACACAGGAGAACCGCCGGAACAACAGCTGATAGCGCTAGGCAGCTGCAATGCCGGTCTGTGTCCCCTCTGACTGGAAAAACCTCAGTGGGAGGCAGTGACACTTGGTGTCACTCCCACTCCCACTGTAAAATAAGGGCGCCCTTATTTTAAATCTGACCTTTTTTTAAATGTGACTTGTAATTCCCTCCTTCTGCAGTGTCCCTCCCCCTTCCTTTCCCCTCCCCCTGCTTTTCTCCCTCTCCCTCTTCTTTTCCCCCACCCAATATTTTTGTATTTAAACCTTGCAAGTTGCCTCAACCCTTGACTATGAAAAAGCGCAAACGCGCGAAACGCGTCGTCAAGGCAACTACTAACAGAGTTTCCACTCAGCACCATGCCACGGTGAATCCATCCTCCCTTTTACCCACCCGTGGGAGCCTCATATGGTCCACACACAGCGTTCTCCCATTCGCCTGCTAATTCCATCTATCTACTTCTGGCTGGCAGCCTATGTGGTTCACTGGACTTCCTGATTGCCATCACTTTTTCCTGAGGTTCACTCCATGCAGAGGTGACACAAACCGGCAGACTCATTGGTTTATGCCCCCAGCCTGTCCCCTGGTGGCCTCCTGTCCACCTTGTCACCTCTTGATAAGTTTTATTACTACCACAACGGCTTCACCAAGTGTCACTGCCTCCCACTGAGGTTTTTCCAGTCAGAGGGGACACAGACCGGCATTGCAGCTGCCTAGCGCTATCAGCTGTTGTTCCGGCGGTTCTCCTGTGTGAAGCCGCGCCTTCCTCCTCCAGCTGGGCTGACGTCATCATCCCCTGACACAGAGCGTCTGCGAGACCTTTCCCTCCCGGTGGATACACAGCCTGCCTTCACATCACATCCACAGATCTGTCCTCCGGAATCGGTGAGCCTCTCCATCTAAAGCTGATTTTTACAGTGTTAATCCCCTGAGTTTGGCGGGCGGGGGCTTCCATCTCCCCTCCAACTCCCTACCATCTGCTTCCCAGCCTGGGGTTAAGTTTTTTGGATGGATCTCCAGTCTTAAACTGCCTGCTGCTGATTGGACCTTCTGGCTGTTAGAAACTTTCTCATTCAAGTGTCTTACAGTGTTATCAACATAGGATGACATACTGTTCATTTATTGCTTTTATTCTAGTGTTTTTATTATACACAAACATTAAATCTCTTAACCTTTATTATTGGACTGCTGGCAACTGTTTATGAGACATTCAGAGCGCTGGACATTCTTTGGTTATTGTTTTAAATCTGTGTCTATCAGTTACGGATAGTCCAGCTGCACTGATTTCCCTTTCCCTTTCCCCCAACCCCCCCCCCATTTTAAGTCTTGTCAATCTACTTAGTACATGTTATGTGTCACATGGATGACTGACTATATGTTATATGGTATACATTTGTATTATTTGATTATTTTCTACATGCCTTGATTGAGGTCCCTGGGTTTACACACATTGGCGCTGGATTAGTATTGTGTTTTTGCTTATTAATACCACAAGCAGGCAGCTGCAGTATTTACAGTTAGTGTACTGCATCCTCTGCACAGTGTTCACCTAAAGCTACCTGAAGACAATTGCTGTTGATCTGATCCTATTAATAACACAGGCAGGCAGCTGCAATATTTACAGTTAGTGTTCTGTGTCCTCTGCACAGTGTGCACCTAAAGCTTCCTGAAGACAATTGCTGGTGTTCTCATACTAATAATACTACAGGCAGGCAGTTGATTCTGCTAGCTGCAGTATCAATATATATATATACATCCCAGCTTTGTGCAGCTACATCTCACTGTAGGCCATTAGTATGTCTGTAAGGCCAAGAAGGAGAGGCAGACAGTCACAAGCCAATAAAAGATGGCATGCAGGCTCTGTGTCTAGAGGCAACAGTGCTGGTCATGGAGACGGTGCATCCTCATCAGCACATGGCCGTGGGACAGACTTGTCCTTTTTTCGGAAGCTGGCCGTGTTGAGCCGCAATATGCGGAAGACTTGGTAGAGTGGATGACCAAGCCGTCCTCATCGTCCTCATACTCTCTCACCCAGGCTCAGGATACTTTTCTGGCAAAGCAGCTGCCAATGCGGCCTCTTCCCTCAGCTCAATGGCATCAGTCACTCCTTCCCTAGCCCCACCATGTCCTCCTGAGGAGTCCCCAAACTGTTTGACCGCAGTGTTGGGTTCATGCTCCAGGAGGATGCCCAGCGTTTTGAAGGCTCCGATGATGGTACCCAGCTAGAGGAAGGCAGTAACGTGAGCCCAGAGAGAGGGGGTGCACAAGAAGGACAGCAATCTGGCAATCATGTTCCCCCAGCTGCAGCATACTGCCAGCTTTGCTCCAGTGATGAGGAGGAAGGGGATGATGAGGTCACTGACTCCACGTGGGTGCCTGATAGGAGAGAGGAGGGGAAGGAGGAGGCACATCTCCAACGAGGCAGGATGCCTTCCAGGGGCCAGCTTAAGGGCATCACACCGACTGCATCACATCGCAGAGTTCTGCATGTGCAGGGCGCTGCTGTCTCTGTGCGTTATACCAAAAGTTCTTTGGTGTGGGCCTTTTTTGAGACAAGTGCATCAGATCCCACCACTGCTATTTGCAACATATGTCTCAAGTGTATCTCGCGTGGCCAAAATATCACCCACTTAAGCACCACATGCTTGACCAGACATATGTCGACCTGCCATGCAGTTCGTTGGCAAGCGTACCTAAAAGACGCACACCAAAGAACAAAGTGGACCTCTCCTTGCTCCTCATCAGCTGGGATCTCCAACCCCACTATACCTTCAGTTCTCTCTGAAACCTGCACTGAGAGGATTAAAGGTGTAGAATTAGGCGTGTCACAGCCAAGTACTTATGGGCAATCTGCTATCGGTACACCGACGTCAGATTGTACCAGGCAAATTTACCTGCCCCAGCTGCTGCACCACCAAAAGAAGTTCACTCCCATCCATCCACATGCCCAGCGGTTGAATGCTAACTTGGCTAAATTGCTAGCACTTTAACTGCTGCCTTTTCAGTTAGTAGACTCTGCCCCCTTCCGTGAGTTTGTGGAATGTGCGGTTCCTCAGTGGCAGGTTCCCAAATGCCACTTTTTCTCACAGAAAGCAATTCCGGCTCTCTACTGAAGTGTGGAAGGCAATGTTTTGGCCTCGCTGGACAGGGCGGTAAGCGGTAAGGTGCATATTACTGCTGACTCATGGTCCAGCAGGCATGGACAGCTTAAGCCAGGTATGGTGGTTTGCGACAATAGCACCAACCTCCTCTCTGCCCTTCGACAGGGTCAACTGACCCATGTGCCCTGTTTGGCTCACGTCCTTAGCTTGGTGGTGCAGCGGTTCTTGGGCAGGTACTCAAGCTTACAGGATGTCCTGAGGCAGGACAGGAAAGTCTGTGTGCATTTCCGCAGGTCATATAATGCCAGTGCTCGGCTGGCTGACCTCCAAAAGGAATTTAACCTGCCCAAGAACCGCCTAATCTGTGACATGCCCACCAGGTGGAACTCAACATTAGCCATTCTGCATTGGCTGCACACGCAGCAGAGGGCCATCAATGAGTACCTATACGACTATGGCACCAGGACAGGGTCAGGGGACCTTGTTTTTTTTCCCATGCCATTGGGCTATGATCAGGGATGCATGCACTGTCCTGTCACCATTTGGGGAGGCCACAAGAAAGGTGAGCAGTGACAGTGCATGCATCAGTGACACTGTCCCTCTTGTCCACCTGTTGGAGCACACACTGCGTGGAATAATGGACAGGGCACTTGAGGCAGAACAGAGGGAGGAAGAGGAGGACTTCCTTACCTCTCAAGGCCCCCTTTATCCAGACATTGTTTCTGCATGCCCGCCGATCACACAGGAAGAGGAGGAGGAGGATTGTGTCAGCATGGAGGTGGATCCTGACACTCAGCATCAGCAGCAGTATTCAAGGGATCATTTACAGTCTGAATAAACCCATGGATTGTACGTGGCTGGGAGGAGGTGGTTGCGGATCATGTCATCCTTAGTGACCCAGAGGACTCTGGACTGAATGCCTCAGCAAATCTACGCTGCATGGCCTCCCTGATCCTGCAAAGCCTGCAGAAGGATCCTTGTATTCATGGTATCAAGGGGAGGGATGATTACTGGCTGGCAACCCTGCTTGATCCACGTTACAAGGGTAAGGTTGCGGACCTTATCTTGCCGTCGCAGTGGGAGCAGAGGATGAAACATCTTCAGGAGGCCTTGCAGAGAGGTTTGTGCAACGCGTTTCCAGAGCCTGGGAGGTTACAATTTCCAGGTCCAATTACAATTCTTGATATAATATTTCACAGCAGGGCCCGTTCTAGTGCCCACCAAGAGTAACTGTGAGGACTTACAGTGTTGTGGCACCAGCACCACCACCAAAGGCCCAATTTTTCTGCCCCTGTTCAACAATGGCATGTAATTACAATTTTTGATCCAATATTTCACAGCAGTGCCGTTCCTGCACCCACCAAGAGTAATGCCCCGTACACACGGTCGGATTTTCCGATGGACAATGTCCGATCGGAGCGTGTTGTCGGAAATTCCGACCGTGTGTGGGCTCCATCAGACATTTTCCATCGGATTTTCCGACACACAAAATTGGAGAGCAGGAGATAAAATTTTCCGACAACAAAATCCGTTGTCGGAAATTCCGATCGTGTGTACACAAATCCGACGGACAAAGTGCCACGCATGCTCAGAATAAATAAAGAGATCAAAGCTATTGGCCACTGCCCCATTTATAGTCCTGACGTACATGTTTTACGTCACCGCGTTTAGAACGATCGGATTTCCCGACAACTTTGTGACCGTGTGTATGCAAGTCAAGTTTGAGCCAACATCCTAGGATTTTGTTGTCGGAATGTCCGAACAAAGTCCGACCGTGTGTACGCCCTATAACTGTGAGGGCTTACAGTGTTGTGGCAACACCAACACCTAAGGCTCCAACTTCTGAAGAGTATATAGGGCAGGGCCCTACTTTCAAACATCCAACTTACAAATTACTCCTACTTGCAAATGGAAGGAGACAACAGGAAGTGAGATGAAATCTACCCCTAGGAAGGGAAATTCTCTCCTGTAAGAGTTAATATGGGAAAAACGTGTCTCCTCTTCACTGATGCTTTATCACCAATCCTTGTTTCACTAAAAACCCAAAATTTTCAAAAAACATTTGTCATTGGGACAGAAAGTGAGGTGAAATCTTCTGAAGAGGTGCACAGACAGCAAAGCAAATGTTACAGGGGTGATAACCCTTCCCTATGTTTTCCAAAAAGCTTAAAAATAGATTTTTTGGCTGGAGTTACACTTTAACAATGTACCAGTTCAAAATTACAAACAGATTCTACTTAACAAAAAACCTACAGTCCCTGTCTTGTTTGCATCGCCTGTATACTGCTGTTCAGAGTATATAGGGCCTGGGGGCCCCACGCCTTTCCTTTTTTTAATTTGGGTGCGGGGTTCCCCTTAACCATCAGCCCCAGAAGGATTTACCCCCTTCCTGACCAGAGCACTTTTTACAATTTGGCACTGCATTGTTTTAACTGCTAATTGCGCGGTCATGCAATTCTGTACCCCAATGAAATTTGCGTCCTTTTGTTCCCACAAATAAAGCTTTCTTTTGATGGTATTTGATCACCGCTGCGGTTTTTATTTTTTGCGCTATCAACGGAAAAAGACCGAAAATTTTGAAAAAAAAATGATATTTTCTACTTTTTGTTATAAAAAAAATCCAAAAAACTCAATTTTAGTCATATATTTAGTCCAAAATGTATTCAGCCACATGTATTTGGTAAAAAAAATGTCAATAAGCGTATATTCATTGGTTTGCGCAAAAGTTATAGCGTCTACAAACTAGGGTACATATTCTGGAATTTACACAGCTTTTAGTTTATGACTGCCTGTCTCATTTCTTGAGGTGCTAAAATGGCAGGGCAGAACAAACCCCCCCCCCAAATGACCCCATTTTGGAAAGTAGACACCCCAAGGAAATTGCTGAAAGGCATGTTGAGCCCATTAAATATCATTACTAAATTATATATTGCTCACTAGGGATGAGCTTCGAGTTCGAGTCGAACTCATGTTCGACTCGAACATTGGCTGTTCGCAAGTTCGCCGAACAGCGAACAATTTGGGGTGTTCGCGGCAAATTCGAATGCCGCAGAAACACCCTTTAAAAGTCTATGGGAGAAATCAAAAGTGCTAATTTTAAATGCTAATATGCAAGTTATTGTCATAAAAAGTGTTTGGGGACCTGGGTCCTGCCCCAGGGGACATGGATCAATGCAAAAAAAAGTTTTAAAAACGGCCGTTTTTTCAGGAGCAGTGATTTTAAGAATGCTTAAAGTCAAACAATAAAAGTGTAATATCCCTTTAAATTTCGTACCTGGGGGCTGTCTATAGTATGCCTGTAAAGGGGCGCATGTTTCCTGTGTTTAGAACAGTCTGACAGCAAAATGATATTTCGATGGAAAAAACCCATTCAAAACTACTCGCGGCTATTGCATTGCCGACAATACACATAGAAGTTCATTGATAAAAACGGCATGGGAATTCCCCAAAGGGGACCCCCGAACCAAAATTAAAAAAAAAAAATGACGTGGGAGTCCCCCTAAATTTAATACCAGGCCCTTCAGGTCTGGTATGGATATTAAGGGGAACCCCGGCCAAAATTCAAAAAAAAAATAACGTGGGGTCCCCCCTAAATTCCATACCAGACCCTTCAGGTCTGGTATGGATTTTAAGGGGATCCCCGCGCCAAAAAAAAAAAACGGCGTGGGGTCCCCCCAAAAATCCATACCAGACCCTTATCCGAGCACGTAACCTGGCAGGCCGCAGGAAAAGAGGGGGGGACGAGAGTGCGCCCCCCACTCCTGAACCGTACCAGGCCACATGCCCTCAACATTGGGAGGGTGCTTTGGGGTAGCCCTCAAAACACCTTGTCCCCATGTTGATGAGGACAAGGGCCTCATCCCCACAACCCTGGCCGGTGGTTGTGGGGGTCTGCGGGCGGGGGGCTTATCGGAATCTGGAAGCCCCCTTTAACAAGGGGACCCCCAGATCACAGCCCCCCCCTGTGTGAAATGGTAAGGGGGTACTTACCCCTACCATTCCACTAAAAAACTGTCAAAAATGTTAAAAATGACAAGAGACAGTTTTTGACAATTCCTTTATTTAAATGCTTCTTCTTTCTTCTATCTTCCTTCATCTTCTGGTTCTTCTGGTTCTTCTGGTTCTTCCTCCGGTGTTCTCGTCCAGCATCTCCTCCGCGGCGTCTTCTATCTTCTTCTCCTCGGGCCGCTCCGCACCCATGGCATGGGGGGAGGCTCCCGCTCTTCTCTTGTACTTTCTTCTCTTCTTCTCTTCTTCATTTTCTTCTCCGGGCCGCTCTGCACCCATGCTGGCATGGAGGGAGGCTCCCGCTGTGTGACGGCGCTCCTCGTCTGACAGTTCTTAAATATCGGGGTGGCCCCGTCCCCCTCTGACGCACGGGACATGATGGGACTTCCCTGTGGCATTCCCCGGGACGTCACAGGGAAGTCCCGTCAAGTCACAGTGCGTCAGAGGGGGGCGGGGTCACCGGGTGGCCCCGCCCCCGTTATTTAAGAACTGTCAGATGAGGAGTGCCGTCACACAGCGGGAGCCTCCCTCCATGCCAGCATGGGTGCGGAGCGGCCCGGAGAAGAAAATGAAGAAGAGAAGAAGAGAAGAAAAGAAGAAGAGAAGAGCGGGAGCCTCCCCCCATACCATGGGTGTGGAGCGGCCCGAGGAGAAGAAGATAGAAGACGCCGCGGAGGAGATGCTGGACGAGAACGCCGGAGGAAGAACCAGAAGAGCCAGAAGAACCAGAAGATGAAGGAAGATAGAAGAAAGAAGAAGCATTTAAATAAAGGAATTGTCAAAAAATGTCTCTTGTCATTTTTAACATTTTTGACAGTTTTTTAGTGAAATGGTAGGGGTAAGTACCCCCTTACCATTTCACACAGGGGGGGGCGGGATCTGGGGGTCCCCTTGTTAAAGGGGGCTTCCAGATTCCGATAAGCCCCCCGCCCGCAGACCCCCACAACCACCGGCCAGGGTTGTGGGGATGAGGCCCTTGTCCTCATCAACATGGGGACAAGGTGTTTTGGGGGGCTACCCCAAAGCACCCTCCCAATGTTGAGGGCATGTGGCCTGGTACGGTTCAGGAGGGGGGGGTGCACACTCATCCCCCCTCTTTTCCTGCTGTCTGCCAGGTTGCGTGCTCGGATAAGGGTCTGGTATGGATTTTTGGGGGGACCCTACGCCGGGTTTTTTTTTGGCGCGGGGTTCCCCTAAAATCCATACCAGACCTGAAGGGTCTGGTATGGAATTTAGGGGGAACCCCACTCCTTTTTTTAAAAAAATTTTGGCCGAGGTTCCCCTTAATATCCATACCAGACCTGAAGGGCCTGGTATGGAATTAAGGGGGACTCCCACGTCATTTTTTTTTTAAATTTTGGTTCGGGGTTCCCCTTTGGGGAATTCCCATGCCGTTTTTATCAATGAACTTCTATGTGTATTGTTGGCAATGCAATAGCCGCGGGTAGTTTTAAATGGGTTTTTTCCTTCAAAATGTCATTTTGCTGTCAGACTGTTCTAAACACAGGAAACATGCGCCCCTTTACAGGCATACTATAGACACCCCCCAGGTATGAAATTTAAAGGGTTATTACACTTTTATTGTTTGACTTTAAGCATTATTAAAATCACTGCTCCTGAAAAAATGGCCATTTTTAAAACTTTTTTTGCATTGATCCATGTCCCCTGGGGCAGGACCCAGGTCCCCAAACACTTTTTATGACAATAACTTGCATATTAGCCTTTAAAATTAGAACTTTTGATTATTCATGTTCGTGTCCCATAGACTTTAATGGTGTTCGCGTGTTCAAACAAACTTTTTTCCTGTTCGCATGTTCTGGTGCGAACCGAACAGGGGGGTGTTCGGCTCATCCCTATTACTCACACAGGCCATGGGCATATGTGGAATTGCACCCCAAAATACATTTAGCTGCTTCTCCTGAGTATGGGGATACCACATGTGTGGGACTTTTTGGGAGCCTAGCCGCGTACGGGGCCCCGAAAACCAAGCACCGCCTTCAGGATTGCTAAGGGTGTAAATTTTTGATTTCACTCCTCACTACCTATCACAGTTTTGAAGGCCATAAAATGCCAGGACAGTTCAACCCCCCCCCCCAAATGACCCAATTTTGGAAAGTAGACACCCCAAGCTATTTGCTGAGAGGCATGTTGAGTCCATGGAATATTTAATATTTTGCCACAATTTGCGGGAAAATGACAAACTTTTTTTTTTTTTTGCACAAAGTTGTCACTAAATGATATATTGCTCAAACATGCCATGGGCATATGTGGAATTACACCCCAAAATACATTCTGCTGCTTCTCCTGAGTACGGGGATACCACATGTGTGGGACTTTTTCGGAGCCTAGCTGCGTACGGGGCTCTGAAAGCCAATCACCGCCTTCAGGATTTCTAAGGCCGTAAATTTTTGATTTCACTCCTCACTACCTATCACAGTTTCGAAGGCCATAAAATGCCAAGATGGCACAACCCCCCCCCCCCAAATGACCCCATTTTGAAAAGTAGACACCCCAAGTTATTTGCTGAGAAGCATGGTGAGTATTTTGCAGCTCTCATTTGTTTTTGAAAATGAAGAAAGAAAAGAATTTTTTTTTTCTTTTTTCAATTTTCAAAACCTTGTGACAAAAAGCAAGGTCTGCAAAATACTCACTATACCTCTCTGAAAATAGCTTGGGGCGTCTACTTTCCAAAATGGGGTCAATTGGGGGGTTGGTTATGCCATCTGGGCATTCTATGGCCTCCGAAGCTGTGATAGGCAATGAGGAGTGAAATCAAAATTTACGGCCTTAGAAACCCTGAAGGCGGTGCTTGGTTTTTGAGGTCCCGTATGCGGCTAGGCTCCCAAAAAGTCTCACACATGTGGTATCCCCGTACTCAGGAGAAGCAACAGAATGTATTTTGGGGTGTAATTTCACATATTCCCATGGCATGTTTGAGCAATATATCATTTAGTGACAACTTTGTGCAAAAAAAAAAAAATTCTTTTTCCCGCAACTTGTGTCACAATATAAAATATTCCATGGACTCAACATGCCTCTCAGCAAATAGCTTGGGGTGTCTACTTTCCAAAATGGGGTCATTTGGGGGGGGGGTTGAACTGTCCTGGCATTTTATGCACAACATTTAGAAGCCACAGATCACCCATTCTTCTAACCACTTGAAGACAAAGCCCTTTCTGACACTATTTGTTTACATGAAAAAATTTTTTTTTTTTGCAAGAAAATTACTTTGAACCCCCAAACATTATATATTTTTTTAAAGCAAAGGCCCTACAGATTAAAATAGTGGGTGTTTCATTTTTTTTTTTCACACAGTATTTGCGCAGCAATTTTTCAAATGCATTTTTTGGGGAAGAAAACACACTTTTTTAAAATTTGAATGCACTAAAACACACTATATTGCCCAAATGTTTGATGAAATAAAAAAGATGATCTTAGGCCGAGTACATGGATACCAAACATGACAGGCTTTAAAATTGCGCACAAACGTGCATTGGCGACAAACTACATACATTTTTAAAAGCCTTTAAAAGCCTTTACAGGTTACCACTTTAGATTTACAGAGGAGGTCTACTACTAAGATTACTGGCCTCGATCTGAACTTCGCGGTGATACCTCACATGCATGGTGCAATTGCTGTTTACATTTGACACCAGACCAACGCTTGCGTTCACCTTTGCGCGAGAGCAGGGGGGGGCAGGGGTGCTTTTTTTTTTTTTGTGCTTTTTTTTATCTTATTTTTAAACTGTTCCTTTCATTTTTTTTTTTTTTATCCTTTTTATTGTTATGTCAGGGAATGTAAATATCCCCTATGATAGCAATAGGTAGTGACAGGTACTCTTTTTTGAAAAAAATGGGGTTTATTAGACCCTATATCTCTACTCTGCCCTCAAAGCATCTGACCACACCAAGATCAGTGTGATAAAATGCTCTCCCAATTTCCCAATGGAGCTGTTTACATCCGGCGAAATCTAAGTCATAAAATGCTCGTAGCTTCCGGTTTCTTAGGCCATAGAGATGATTGGAGCCATTCTGGTCTCTGATCAGCTCTATGGTCAGCTGGCCGAATCACCGGCTGCATTCTGAGGTTCCCCGTTGGGACAGGGGAGTCAGAGAAAAACATGGAAGACAGTGTGGGGGGGACATTCCCTCCCACTGCTTGGAAAAGAAGTCTAGAGGCTAATTAGCCACTAGGATTGCTTTTACATGAAAGCTGACCGCTGGCTGAAAAAAAATGATACCAAGATGGTACCTAAACCTGCAGGCATCATTCTGGTATAACCGCTCAAAGTCCAGCAACATACCAGTACGTTGCTGGTCCTTGTTGGGCATATATTGCAATCTTTTTTTTATGCAGCCTGTGGGCTGAACGAAAAAAAGAGATTGATCGGTGGGTATGCCCACCATTAGAATACCTCCCTTCATCCACCCACTTCTAATGATGGGCATACATGCACCAATTCTATATGCCGAAGCATGGGGGCATCCGCCCCAAAAGTTAGGTGCAAATCGCTCCTCCACCCCTGCTGCCCCCATGCTTCGGCATATATCACCTCCGACAGCGCAGGAGTCACGGCTTTATGTATCGTGGGAGCAAAGGCTGTTTCTGTCAAGATAAATAAATCCCCGCTGCAGCTGAATGGCCTACCTGAAAACAAAAAAATGGTTAACAATAAAACACAGTAAACAGTAAAGTATAAAAAATTGCATACCTGAAGAACAAACATGATAAAACATAATAACAATAAAACATTGCAGAATAGAATACAGTAAATAGAACAGAGATAGTACAGAGAATAGAGAGAGAGAGAACAATAAAACAACAACTATTTTTGTTTTTTTATCTTATATATTTTTTTGTGTTTCTTTTTTTACACTTTTTTTTGTAACTGTAACTTTTATAACTGTAACCGATTCCAGGTTTGGGTCTCTCAAAATGCGATGGCATCTTGGGAGACCCTGTGAAAGTGTACCTAGTCTGTGCAATGCTGTATCCTACGCTAATACTCAACTAGTGTATGGTAGTGTTCAAAACATTCACCAATGCAAAGACCAGGATTGTCAGGACAGGAGGGACAATAATATCACGTGTCACACCTTTATCCGCGCTTGCTGTAGACACAACATCTTTTTTGGGGGGTTCGTTGGGTAGGGGTACTCGGGAGGACATAAAAAAAATGCCTCTCATGCAGCCAACTGCATTTGGTTGGGGATGTGAATGGGGGAAGTACGGGTGCTGCAGAAGTGGTGGGTTCCCAATTAGGATTGGCGAATGCAGCAGGAAGGGCATTATGGGCACAACGGGCCTGTGTTTGTCTTCTTCTTGGTGGCAGCGGGACACTACTTGTGCTTACCACCTCACCAGCTTGAACTGTACTTACGGGACTCGCCACGTCACCAAGTGTTACTGCAGTGCTGGTTTGACTATGACTGGGGTGTACTAGGCCGCTGGTGCTTGCCAGTTCACCAAAATGCTACCAAAAAAACTGTTAGCGATCGCAGGGATCAGGCCTGACTCTGCGAACGCTGCAGTTATGTGTTTAGTGTTTTGTAAGTGACAGTGATCGATCGATACTGCACTTGGGTGGGCTGGGCTGGGCGGAGGGGCAAAACACAGGTGCTAGCAGGTATCTGGGCTGATCCCGCTAATACTGCGTTTTTGGGAACCCTAAACTGCTGGGGATGCTAGTATAGATCTGATCGGATCAGATATTGATGCGTTCAGATACTATACCACTAAGGGAGGTGTACGGTGCGTGCGTGGGTGTTAGCGCTACTGCCACTATCCTGACGCTGCCTGGGGCTGGTGCTTGCCAGTTCACCAAAACGCTACCAAAAAAACTGTTAGCGATCGCAGGGATCAGGCCTGACTCGAACGCTGCAGTTATGCGTTTAGTGTTTTGTAAGTGACAGTGATTGATCGATACTGCACTTGGGTGGGCTGGGCTGGGCTTGCCCGGGCAGAGGGGCAAAACGCAGGTGCTATCAGGTATCTGGGCTGATCCCACTAACACTGCGTTTTTGGGAACCCTAAACTGCTGGGGATGCTAGTATAGATCTGATCAGATCATATATTGATCCGTTCAGATACTATACCACTAAGGGAGGTGTATGGTGCGTGCGTGGGTGTTAGCAGTTCTGGCACTAACCTGACACTACCAGGAGCGACGCAGACCCTATCTGACCCTAAAACCTAACATATATCACCGCCGGGCGATCAGGGGGCTAAACCTTTATTCGGTAATAAACGGCGGGTGCCCTGACGCTATAAAAAACAAACTAATTAACTAACCAGCGTCACCCGTAACAGTTATACGGTGATCACTGGTGAAAGGGTTAACTAGAGGGCAATCAAGGGGTTAAAACCTTTACTAGGTAGTATATGGGGGTCCCTGACACTATAAAACGCTGACGGCGAACCTATATATTTACCTCCCTAACTAGCGTCACCAGTGACACTAATACAGCGATCAGAAAAACGATCGCTTAGTGACACTGGTGACGGGGGTGATCAAGGGGTTAAAACTTTATTAGGGGGGGTTAGGGGGTACCCTAGACCTAAAGGGGGCTACCACTAACTGCCCTAACTGTCACAAAATGACACCAATGCAGTAATCCAAAAAAAAACTGCTATTGGTGTCACTGTGACGGGGGGTGATCAGGGGTTGATCGGGGGGTGATCGGGGGTTGATGGGGGGTGAAATGTGTGCCTAGTGTGTTTTACTGTAAGTGTAGTGTTTGTGCACTTACTCAGATGTCTTCTCTCCTTGGCGCCGGAACAGAAAATACTGACTCGAGGAGAGATGACATCACTTCCTCTGCCGCTGTTTACATTACAGCAGCAGAGGAAGATTCTCATTTGTTGGGAGAGATCGTGAGGGGATGGCCATGAATGAGTGGTCTTCCCCTCAGCCTGGATCGCTCCCCTAATGAAGCCGACCACCTCGGGCACCGGGGGGGGCACGATGCACCGCCCGCCCATGGGAGGCAGATCACGTACCAGGTATGTGATTTTGCCTGCCCGTGCCATTCTGCGTTAGGCGGTCGGCAAGTGGTTAATATCCATACAAGACCCAAAGGGCCTGGTAATGGACTGGGGGGGATGTACCCATGCCGTTTGTCTCACTGATTTTCATCCATATTGCCGGGACCTGACATTACATTAAAGCTGCAAGCAGTTTTAAATGACTTTTATTCCTTTAAAAATGTCATTTTGTGCAGGGACTGTTCTAAGCACGGGAAATACATGCCACTTTACAGACATACTATAGACACTCCCAGGTACGATGTTTAAAGGAATATTTCACTTTTATTTTTTCACTTTAAGCATCATTAAAATCACTGCTCCCGAAAAAACTAACGTTTTAAAACCTTTTTTTGCATTGATACATGTCCCCTGGGGCAGGATCCGGGTCCCCAAACCCTTTTTAGGACAATACCATGCACATTAGCCTTTAAATTAGCACTTTTGATTTCGAACATTCGAGTCCCATAGACTTTAATGGGGTTCTAAAGTTTGCATGATCTTTCGATCCGTTCGCAGGTTCTGGTGCGAACCGAACCGGGGGTGTTCGGCTCATCCCTATTTCCAACATATGTCTGAAGCGTATCAAGCATGGCTAAAACAGCAGCAAATGCTTGACCAGACATATGTCAAGCTCACATGCAGTCCGTTGGCAATAGTACTTAAAAGACCCACACCAAAGAACAAGGCGGACCTCTCCTTGCTCCTCATCAGCTGGGATCTCCAACCCCACTATAACTCCAGTCCTCTCAGAGACCTGCTCTGAGAGGAATGAAGGTGTAGAATTAGGTGTCCCAAGCACTTGTGGGCAATCTGCTAGCAGAACACCAACATCTGATTGTAGCAGGCAAATTTCCCTACCCCAGTTGCTAAACCAGCGAAAGAAATTTGGTCCCAGCCATCCACATTCTCAGTGGCTGAATGCTAGTTTGGCTAAATTGCTAGCTCTCCAACTGCTTCCTTTTCAGCTGGTAGACTCTGATCCCTTTTGAGAATTTGTGGAATGTGCTGTACCTAAGTGGCTGGTTCCTAAACGCCAAGTTTTTTCATGGAAGGCTCTCTACCGACATGTGGAATTATTCCGCTGACTCGTGGTCCAGCAGGCATGGACAGGGACGTTACCTTTCTTTCACAGTGCACTGGGTAACCATGCTGGCAGCTGGGAAGGATGCAGGACAGGGTGCAGTATTGTTGGAGCTTGTTCCACCACCTCGCCTCCAAAATGCTGGTAGTGGTGATTCTGCCACACCTCTCTCCTCCAACCCACCTCTTCTTCTTCCTCCATGGCCTCTTCCTGTGCTGATTTGTCATCGGAACCAGTGATGCTCCATAGGCGTTCTAGGGGCTACGCAAGCACTCAGGCAAAAAGATGCCATGCGGTGCTTGAGTTGGTCTGCTTAGGGGACAGGAGCCACACTGGGGCAAAGATTCTCGCAGCTCTGCAGGGGCGGGCTCAGAGGTGGTTGACGCCACGCCAGCTTCAGCCAGGAATGGTGGTTTGCGACAATGGCACCAACCTCCTCTCCGCCTTTTGACAGGGACACTTCACCCATGTTATCTGATTGGCTCACATCCTTAATTTGGTGGTGCAGTGGTTCTTGTGCAGGTACCCAGGCTTACAGGATCTCCTGAGGCAGGCCAGGAAAGTCTGTGGACATTTCTGCCGGTCATATAATGCCAGTGCTCGGCTGGCTGACCTCCAAAAGGAATGCAACTTGCTCAAGAACCACCTCATCTGTGACATGACCAACAGGTGGAACTCAATGTTGACAATGCTGCAGTGGCTGCACATGCAGCAGAGGGCCATCAATGACCACTTGTGTGAGTATGGCACCAGGACAGGGTCAGGGGAGCTTGGCTTTTTTTTTGCCGCGCCAGTGGCTCGTGATCAAAGATGCATGCACTGTCCTGTCACCATTTGAGGAGGCCACGAGGATGGTGAGCAGTGACAGTGCATGCATCAGTGATACTGTCCCTCTTGTCTACCTGTTGGAGCACGCGCTGCGTGGAATAATAGACAGGGTACTTGAGGGCAAACTGAGAGAGGAAGAGGAAGACTTCCTTACCTCTCAAGGCCCCTTTATCCAGAGAGTATTCCTGCAGGCCCGCCTATCACACAGGAAGAGGAGGAGGAGGTGGAGGATTGTGTCAGCATGGAGGTGGAGCCTGGCACTCAGCATCAGCAGCAGTCTTCAAGGGATCGTTTTCAGGCCCCAGAAACCATGGACTTGTACGTGGCTGGCAGGAGGTGGCTGCGGATCAGGTCGTCCTTAGTGACCCAGAGGACTCTGGACCAAATGCCTCATCAAACCTATGCTGCATGGCCTCCCTGATCCTGCAAAGCCTGCGAAAGGACCCTCGGATTCATGGTATCAAGGAGAGGGATCAGAACTGGCTGGCAACCCTTCTTGATCCACGTTACAAGGGTAAGGTGGTGGAACTTATCCAGCCGTCGCAGATGAAACATCTTCAGGAGGCCTTGCGGGATGGTTTGTGCAATGCGTTTCCAGAGCCTGGGAGGTTACAATTTCCTGGTCCTCCTGGACAAGGTGTTGCTGAGGCTTTGGTCAGTCACAGAAGGAGCAGTGGAGAAGGTGGCCGTCTGCCCGATGCGTTCAGACAATTTTTTAGTTTGCAGCCCCAAGGTCTGATCGGTTCCAGCAACCATCGCCAGCATCTGTTGTACATGGTGCAGGATTACCTAGGGGCAAGATCAGACTTGTAGACCTTTCCAACCGAAAATCCACTGGGTTACTGGGTCTTGAGGATGGATCACTGGCCAGAGCTTGCACAGTATGCAATTGAGCTACTGGCCTGTCCTACATCCAGCGTTCTTTCAGGACGCACATTCAGTGCCACTGGAGGCTTTGTAACGATCACAGATTGCGCCTGTCCACCGACTCGGTTGATTAGCTCACCTTCATAAAAATGAATCAGTCTTGGATCACCAGCTACCAAGCACCTGATGCTGATGTAACTGACTAAATTTTTTATGAATGTGAGATCCCTTGAAGACTGCCTATGCTGATGCTGAGTGACTATACTGTTATGCTGAGTGACTATCCTATTCCTCCTCAATGTTCATGTTGATAGCTTCTAAGAACATTTTTGGTTCTGGGCACCACCACCAGTGGCTAAGGCCCAATTTTTCTGCCTCTGTTTAACAGGGGTCTGTAATTACAATTTTTGCTGTAATATTTTGCAGCAGGGCTCGTTCCTGCACTCAACAAGAGTATCTGTGAGGGGTTGCAGTGTTGTGGCACTACCACCACTGCCCAAGGCCCAATTTTCCAGCCCCTGTTTAACAGGGGCGTGTAATTACAATTTTAGCTGTAATATTTTGCAGCAGGGCCTGTTCCTGCACTCAACAAGAGTATCTGTGAGGGGTTGCAGTGTTGTGGCACCACCACCACTGCCTAAGGCCCAATTTTTATGCCACTGTTTAGCAGGGATGTGTAATTACAATTTTTGATCTAATATTTCACAGCAGCGCCTGTTCCTGCACTCAAAAAAAGTATCTGTGACGCTTTACAGTGTTGTGTCACCACCACCACCACCACCGCCTAAGGCACAATTTTTCTGCCCCTGTTTAACAGGGGCATGCAATTACAATTCTTGATATAATATTTCACAGCAGGGCCCGTTCCAGTACCCAGCAAGAGTTACTGTGAGGGCTTACAGTGTTCTGGTACCACCAACAGGGGCACAGACAGGAAAGCAAATGTAACAGGGGTGATAACCCTTCCCTATGTTTTCCAAAAAGCTTTAAAATAGATTTTTTTTAATTACACTTACAAAATGTACCTGTTCCAAATTACAAACAGAATCTACATAAGAACAAACCTACAGTCCCTGTCTTGTTTTCACCACCTGTATACTGATTCCGCGCTACAGCAATACATAAAGTGCAAAAAGTGCCCAGTAAATAGGATAAATAAAAAGTGTGCAAATGGTGCCCAATAAGTTTGGATAATATAGTGTAAAAGTGATTAATCCATGAACTGGTGTAACAATCCAGGAGCCCTAAATTCAATATGGTGATTGTCTCTTAATCCAGCATTTTTCAATAAATGTCCAAAAAAAGAAGTTTCTTCAAAATGCATTTAAATAAACTACACAGCAGAAAGGCGAGAGGTGTACAATCCCATAAATAAGCTCACAGAACCCTCACCTTGATATCTTGAAATATCAGCATAAGATAGTGTACAGGAATCTGTTCTGCTATTCCAACATCCACCACCAGGGGGTCCTCCGTTCCACTTAGTGTCAAACCTGAATGGACACTTCACATCCACATCCTCATACAGTCTAGTACTCCCAGAAAGGGGGGGGGGGGGTGGGAAGGGATGGAAGAGATAGAGAACTCAAATAGTGTAGTATGTTTAAAGTTAAAATATAGTTTTATTAATAAAATAGGCTGGACTCTTACATCAATATATTAAAAAACAAGCATAAAACAAATCATATGGCATTTGGACGCTGTTCTCACGTCACTTCTGGTATTATTCAACCTCCGGCCACTCCCTACGCGTTACATCATCACGTGACTTCATCAGGGCATCCGGAATGGTTGTGGAAGCTGTGTTTATATCTAGTAAAACCGGAAATAAAATTGTGGCCATTTTCCTGTAGTCCGCTGTGAAAAACACCCGCGGCCATTTTCCTATAGTCAGTAAAATATCTTGGCCGCGGCCATTTTGTGGAAAAGTCCACCTCTGGTGACACTTCCAGAGCGGATATCTTACATATTACCTAGAGCTAAGGATTGACGCCGAGTTTAGTTTATTGACATCTTGTGACTCCTTTCCAAACAAACCCGTAACTTCCGCTTGTTGGAGACCTAATATAACGGACAAAAAGTGCATTCCTACAAAATACTAAGATGAGCTCGGATTATAAATATCACAAAATGGTCCAATGGCTTCAAGTAAATAGATAAATAGCAAAATGTGTAGATTAAGATAAAAATAGAAATAGAAAAAATAAAAATAAAAAATAAAATATAAAAGTTATAAAAAATAAAAATAGAAAATGAAATAAGAAAAAAAATATATAAATAAAAATAAGAAAAATAAAATATAAAAAAAGAATGAAAAATAAAATTAAAAATGAAAATAAAAGTAAAACTAAAACTAAAACTAAAATAAAAAATTGAAAATAAAAAATAAAATGAAAATACAAAATAAAACATAAATAAAAATAGAAATAAAAATAAAAATCATAAATAAAGAAGAAGAAACTAATAAGGCTGAACTTGGATTAAATCCTAAAGTTCTCACTAAATTTATTATGAACCATGTATAAAAATGTGATGTATAAAAAAATATAAAGGGAGCAAAAATAAAAAACAAAAATATATTTCAATAGAGAAGATAAACTCAAATTAGGAGGTAAAGTATTTGTTATATACCGGAAATGAGACGAACACTGCATTCTAAGATAACAACCATAGAAACAATAATAAATTATACATGACATAATCAAAGGTTAAAAATTGCTCAGAAAGCAGTTGAGGTCAAATTCAACGCTTAGACCTTCAGGTGTCAAACTCTTCATAGCATGTATCCACTTTGACTCTTTCTGACTGATGGTCCTGATCTTGTGGCTACCTCTCCATGATGCATTATATTTTTCAATACCCCAGAATTGTAGCTGGGATGGATCTCTATTATGAACTGCGGCAAAATGTTTAGAAACATTATGTTTGGGAAACCCATTTATAATGTTCTGAACATGTTCTTTCACTCTAACTTTAAGTGCCCTTTTTGTTCTACCTATATATTGTAAATTACAGCTACATTTTAGACAGTAGACTACCCCTTCAGTGTGGCAACCTATGAAATCCTTAATTTCATAGATATGGCCTGTAGTAGTGGCTGTAAATTCTGACCTCTTTCTTTGAAATTTTTTAGTAAGGCGACATGCGTAACAGTTCCTACAAGGAAAGAAACCCTTCCCAGAAAAAAACAAAACTATTTTTAGTGGGAGGTTCAACTACAGATTTAACAATCATATCTTTTAGGGTAGGAGCCCTTTTATATATGATGTTTGGTGTGTCTGGCAAGATGTCTTTCAGATCTTTATCGTTTTTCAATATATGCAGCTTGCATTTTGTAATCTTCTTCATTTGTGCAATTTCTTCTTCCCAATATGCCATAAAGGCATTCGCTATACTAGGTGCAAACTTCGCTCCCATGGCTATGCCAGTTTTTTGTCTATAGTAGATACTGTTCCTTAGATTGTATAACCACAGCTCCTCCCTTATCAGCTGGGTGTATTACAATATCTTGTCTTTCAATTCATTCTTTGATCCCTTTCTTTATGTGCATTGGGTCTGAAACTTTCTTCAGTTTCAACGTTTCCATATCCTGTAAGACCAGTTTTTTAAAAACCTCAATATGTTGGTTATTCGTTACTTGTGGATTGAATATAGAGTTGTTACGCAATGTACTATGTAGAGGTTGTTCTTGATTATGTCCTTCTTCATTCACCGGTTTGAGAGGATTGCCAATCAAATACTTTTTGATATTGATCTTTCTAATATACTTCTGAATTCCTATGTAAGTATTGAATTTGTTCAGATTTCTTACTGGAGCATGTTTAAGTCATTTATCCAGTACCGCTAGTTCGTCTGCATTGTTCGCCTTTCAGCTTAGATTTATCACTCCTTATCCTACTATTCTCTTCTGCGTCTGAAAAATCTGAACAAATTCAATACTTACATAGGAATTCAGAAGTATATTAGAAAGATCAATATCAAAAAGTATTTGATTGGCAATCCTCTCAAACCTGTGAATGAAGAAGGACATGATCAAGAACAACCTCTACACAGTACATTGCGTAACAACTCTATATTCAATCCACAAGTAGCAAATAACCAACATATTGAGGTTTTTTAAAAACTGGTCTGGTTTCAGACCCAATGCACATAAAGAAAGGGATCAAAAAATTAATTGAAAGACAAGATATTGTAATACGCCCAGCTGATAAGGGAGGAGTTGTGGTTATACAATCTAAGGAACAGTATCTACAGGAATTGAATCAACAACTGCAGGATGAGGAGACCTATATTAAACTGTCAAGTAACCCTATGAGAGAATTTAAGAAACATTTGCAATCAGTAGTTAATTTAGGAATAAACAAGGAAATACTAAACTAAAAAGAATCCAAATATTTGATACCAGAATTATGTAGAATCCCAATAATTTATACCATCCCAAAGATTCACAAAAATCGAGAACAGCCACCAGGTAGGCCAATTGTGAATGGTATGGATTCACTAACTTCTAGAATGGGCAAGTAAATTGATTACTTTATGCAACCAGCAGTCCAGAATACGAAGGCATATATAAAAGACACTAAGCACACTTTGCAACTACTAGATACGTTATCAGTATTAGAAGGTTGGACTCTCCTGACCACTGCGGATGTGTCTTCATTGTACACCATTGTACAACACCATGAAGCATGTGCAGTGGCGAAATGGCTCCTCAGAACTTATAGTACATTAATGTGCAAACAAAGAAAATTTCTAATAAAATGCCTTGATTTCTGTTTAAAGCACAATTATTTTTGGCACGACCAGTCCGACTATAGACAAATAACTGGCATAGCCATGGGAGCGAAGTTTGCACCTAGTATAGCGAATGCCTTTATGGCATATTGGGAAGAAGAAGCTGTATATAGCAATATGCCAGCTGAGTTGACTCTATATAAAAGATATATAGATGACGTAATTATAGTCTGGAATGGAAATAGGGGTTCGTTGGAAGAATTTCTAAGGAGACTCAATAATAATGACAAGAAGATTAATCTGGTATGGAAAATAGATGAGAAATCAGTCGACTTTCTGGATCTTAATATCACCCTACATAATGACAAAGTGATTACTAAAACCCATTTTAAAAGTGTGAATACCAATAGTTATCTGTCTATCAACAGTTGTCACTACAAACCTTGGTTATATAATATTCCTAAAGGACAACGTGTTAGAATTAAGCGAAATTGCACAAATGAAGAAGATTACAAAATGCAAGCTGATTTAATTGGTACAAGATTCAAAGAGAAGGGTTACAAAGATATATGGATTAACAAGCAAATAAAATATGTCAATGAAATGGATAGAACAGTGATGTTGCAAAATAACCCAAAGAAGAGAACACATCAGGGTAAAGCCCCATGTCTGATATTAGATTATAATGTACAACATAAGGAGGTGGCCAAGCTCATTAAACAAAATTGGCATATATTGAAAAATTATAAAGATCTGAAAGACATCCTGCCAGACACACCAAACATCATATATAAAAGGGCTCCTACCCTGAAAGATATGATTGTTAAATCTGTAGTTGAACCTCCCACTAAAAATAGTTTTACGTTTTTTTCTGGGAAGGGTTTCTTTCCTTGTAGGAGCTGTTACGCATGTCGCCTTACTAAAAAATTTCAAAGAAAGAGGTCAGAATTTACAGCCACTACTACAGGCCGTACCTATGAAATTAAGGATTTCATAGGTTGCCACACTGAAGGAGTAGTTGACTGTCTCCAATGTAGCTGTAATTTACAATATATAGGTAGAACAAAAAGGGCACTTAAAGTTAGAGTGAAAGAACATGTTCAGAACATTATAAATGGGTTTTCCAAACATAATGTTTCTAAACATTTTGCCACAGTTCATAATAGAGATCCATCCCAGCTACAATTCTGGGGTATTGAAAAATATAATGCATCATGGAGAGGTAGCCACAAGATCAGGACCATCAGTCAGAAAGAGTCAAGGTGGATACATACTATGAAGAGTTTGACACCTGAAGGTCTAAATGTTGAATTTGACCTCAACTGCTTTCTGACCAATTTTTAACCTTTGATTATGTCATGTATATTTTATTATTGTTTTTATGGTTGTTATCTTAGAATGCAGTGTTCGTCTCATTTCCGTTATATAACAAATACTTTAAGTCCTAATTTGAGTTTATCTTCTCTATTGAAATATATTTTTGTTTTTTATTTTTGCTCCCTTTATATTTTTTTATACATCACATTTTTATACATGGTTCATAATAAATTTAGTGAGAACTTTAGGATTTAATCCAAGTTCAGCCTTATTAGTTTCTTCTTCTTTATTTATGATTTTTTATTTTTATTTTTATTTTTATTTCTATTTTTATTTATTTTTTATTTTGTATTTTCATTTTATTTTTTATTTTCTATTTTTTATTTTATTTTTATTTTTATTTTCATTTTTAATTTTATTTTTCATTCTTTCTTTATATTTTATTTTTCTTATTTTTATTTATATATTTTTTTCTTATTTCATTTTCTATTTTTTTTTATAATGTTTTATCTTTTATATTTTATTTTTTTATTTTTATTTTTATTTTTTCTATTTCTATTTTTATCTTAATCTACTTATTTTGCTATCTATCTATTTACTTAAAGCCATTGGACCTTTTTGTGATATTTATATTCTGTGCTCATCTTAGTATTTTGTAGGAATGCACTTTTTGTCCGTTATATTAAGTCTCCAACAAGCGGAAGTTACGGGTTTGTTTGGAAAGGAGTCACAAGATGTCAATAAACTAAACTCGGCGTCAATCCTTAGCTCTAGGTAATATGTAAGATCTCCGCTCTGGAAGTGTCACCAGAGGTGGACTTTTCCACAAAATGGCCGCGGCTAAGATATAATACTGACTATAGGAAAATGGCCGCGGGTGTTTTTCACAGCGGACTACAGGAAAATGGGCGCAATTTTATTTCTGGTTTTACTAGATATAAACACAGCTCCCACAATCAATCCGGATCCCCTGATGAAGTCACGTGATGACGTAACGCGTAGGGAGTGGCTGGAGGTTGAATAATACCGGAAGTGATGTGAGAACGGCGTCCAAACGCCATACGATTTGTTTTATGCTTGTTTTTTAATATATTGATGTAAGAGTCCAGCCTATTTTATTAATAAAACTATATTTTAACTTTAAACATACTACACTATTGGAGTTCTCTATCTCTCCCATCCCTTCCCACTCCCCCTCCCCCTTTCTGGGAGTACGAGACTGTATGAGGACAGGGATGTGAAGTGTCCATTCAGGTTTAATACTAAGTGGAACGGAGGACCCCCTGGTGGTGGATGTTGGAATAGCGGAACAGATTCCTGTACACTATCTTATGCTGATATTTCAAGATATCAAGGTGAGGGTTCTGTGAGCTAATTTATGGGATTGTACACCTCTCGCCTTCCTGCTGTGTAGTTTATTTAAACGCATTTTGAAGAAACTTCTTTTTTTGGACATTTATTGAAAAATGCTGGATTAAGAGACAATCACCATATTGAATTTAATGCCCCTGGATTGTTACACCAGTTCATGGATTAATCACTTTTACACTATATTATCCCAACTTATTGGGCACCATTTGGACACTGTTTATTTATCCTATTTACTGGGCACTTTTTGCACTTTATGTATTGCTGTAGCGCGGAATCATTATATGTTTTTAGGTATTTATGAGTGGAATGTGAACACTGTTAGATTCTGCTGCAGACGGCTTTTTCACTCTAGTTGTACTTTATTGCATGATACGCACTTTGTTAATTTCTTAGTTTATGAGTGTTGCCCTCTTTGTATTAATTAGGGGATCATTTTGAACACATCTTAGTAGCACGAGGGCTTTTTTAGCTTCACCACCTGTAAACTGCTGTTCAGAGTATATAGGGCCTGGGGGCCCCCACGCCTTTTCTTTTTTTAATTTGGGTGCGGGGTTCCCCTTAATATTCTTACAAGACCCAAAGGGTCTGGTAATGGGCTGGAGAGGTTCCCATGCCATTTCTCTCACTGATTTTCATCCATATTGCCGGGACCCGACATTACATTAAAGCCTCAAGTAGTTTTAAATTACTTTTATTCCTTTAGAAATGTAATTTTGTGCAGGGACTGTTTTAATCACGGGAAACACGTGCCACTTTACAGGCAGACTATTGACACCCCCCAGGTACAATATTTAAAGGATTTTTTCACTTTTATTTTTTTACTTTGTGCATCATTAAAATCACTGCTCCCGAAAAAACGTCCATTTTTAAAACTTTCTTTTCCATTGATACATGTCCCCTGGGGCAGGACCCGGGCCCCCAAACCCTTTTTAGGACAATAACTTGCATATTAGCCTTTAAAATTTGCACTTTTGATTTCTCACGTTCGAGTCCCATAGACTTTAACAGTGCTCAAATTTTCGCGCAAACTTTTGGTCGGTTTGCATGTTCTGGATGCGAACCGAACCGAGGGGTGTTCAGCCCATCTCTACTACTAATACATAGAGTGCTAAAAAACATTATATGGCAATATTTCCATAATAAAATCATTATCATTCACTAAAAAATCTTCATATATCATGAGTAATTTTGAAATGGTTACAAACGATTAAAAATCATAATACTGGTAAAAAATATATATAAAAATTAAAACAATATCAAGATTAGTATACATAAATAAATAGGGTAGGGAGTCTAGACGGAATACCCCACAAAACATCTAAAAAAAAGTTATGTGATTCCCTATATGTAAAAAGTTGTGGACAACCCAGGGAGTTAGATAATGGCGTTGATGTCAAGCTCTTCTTCAATCTCAATCTATTAGGTGAAAGGATGTAGAGAGTGAATATTCCAAAGGTCTCCCTACTGCAAAGCCTCTGGAATAGGGATGAGCCGAACACCCCCCTGTTTGGTTAGCACCAGAACTTGCGAACAGGCAAAAAATTTGTTTGAGCACGCGAACACCGTTAAAGTCTATGGGACACAAACATGAATAATCAAAAGTGCTAATTTTAAAGGCTTATATGCAAGTTATTGTCATAAAAAGTGTTTGGGGACCCGGGTCCTGCCCCAGGGGACATGGATCAATGCAAAAAAAGTTTTAAGAACAGCCGTTTTTAAAACTGTCTCTTGTCATTTTTAACATTTTTGACAGTTTTTTTGTGAAATGGTAGGGTAATTTTGTACCCCCTTACCATTGCACACAGGGGGGAGGGCCAGGATCTGGGGTTCCCCTTGTTAAAGGGGGCTTCCAGATTCCGATAAGCCCCCCACAGACCCCCACAACCACCGGGTAAGGGTTGTGCGGATGAGGCCCTTGTCCCCTTCAAAATGGGGACAAGGTGTTTTGGGGGGGCTACTCCAAAGCACCCTCCCAATGTTGAGGGCATGTGGCCTGGTACGGTTCAGGAGGGGGGGTGCTCTCTCGTCCCCCCCTCTTTTCCTGTGGCCTGCCAGGTTGCGTGCTCGGATAAGGGTCTGGTATGGATTTTTACGCCATTTTTTTTTTATTTTGGCATGGGGTTCCCCTTAAAATCCATACCAGACCTGAAGGGTCTGGTATAGATTTTGAGGGGGACCCAACGCTATTTTTTTAAAAAATTTTGGCCGGGGTTCCCCTTAATATCCATACCAGACCTGAAGGACCTGGTATGGAATTTAGGGGGACCCCCACGTCATTTTTTTTTTAAATTTTTGTTCGGGTTTACCCTGTGGGGAATTCCCATGCCGTTTTTATCAATGACCTTTTATGTGTATTGTGGGACCGGCAATTCATTAATAGCCGCAAATTGTTTTAAATGACTTTTTTTCCTTCGAAATGTCATTTTGCTGTCAGACTTTTCTAAACACGGGAAACATGCACCCCTTTACAGGCACACTATAGACACCCCCCAGGTACGAAATTTAAAGGAATATTACACTTTTATTTTTTCACTTTAAGCATTATTAAAATCACTGCTCCCGAAAAAACGTCCGTTTTTAAAAACTTTTTTTTGCATTGATCCATGTCCCCTGGGGCAGGACCCAGGTCCCCAAACACGTTTTATGACAATACCATGCATATAAGCCTTTAAAATTAGCACTTTTGATTTCTGCCATAGACTTTTAAAGGGTGTTCTGCAGCTTTCAAATTTGCCGCGAACACCCCAAATTGTTCGCTGTTCGACTCGAACTCGAAGCTCATCCCTAGTCTGGAACATTTCCACTAGAGCAGTGGTTCTCAACCCTGTCCTCAAGTACCCCCAACTAATGTAAAGCACCTGTGCAAGATAAAGACAAACATGGCCTGTTGGGGGTACTTGAGGACAGGGTTAAGAACCACTGCACTAGAGAATCATAAGGAGGAATAGATTCAATCACCCAGACTCTGAGACATTCGGTGGACTTACTGTGCTGTGTGAGTGTCAAGAACCATGAATCAGACAGAGAATGAAAATGCAGTAAAAATCACACCTTTTAATATAATGGTAAAAAATGGTGCAAATAGTAAGCGTAGTCCAAGCAGAGCAAGTCAGAACAAGCCAGTAAATCAGGAAGCCAAATATCAGCGTAGTCGGAGGCAGCAGACTTCAACAGGAACACAGCAGAGAGTTTCCAGATATGTCTGACCAAAGGCGAAGGCACTGAAGGAATGAACCAGGCAGTTTAAATAGCCAGAAAGGGCTTGCTGACTAGAAGGAAATGATCACCAGGTGAGCCACTGTGGAATGATGGGTGCTGGCAATTAACCGACAGCTGAGCAACCTGAGATAGGAGGGCTGAGCTCAGCCCTGACAGTGAGGAAATGTCTAGGGACACTGTGGTCCTCACTGCCATCCTCAATGAACCTCCTGTGCTCTCTAAAACGAGCCCACATACTCTGTGGAACAAGTGAGGAAACTTCTTATGAATTAGGTTCTGTCCGTAGAGTCTTTAAAGTTTTTTCATCTGTGTTGTACAAAACAACACATCTTACACTTAACATGCCCATCAACTGGTAAAATGTAGTAAGGAGATGAGATGGTGTAGGTGCTAGGTGGTGGCTCTTACTCGGAGCTACTCTGTTTTTGACATTCCGAAATGTTATATATTATCCTAGCTCTATTAGTGTCAATTATCAGTCATACATAGCAGGTAGGGAGGGGCGAATGGTCAGGCTTGAGCATGAGTTTGGGGGGAACATTGACTGTTCTCCCATTCAATGAACACCAAAATTACTGGGGCGTTTGACCGTTTGCTCAGTGCCCCAAATGACCACAATACACTGTGCTACTGTGCATTGGAAGCCCTGATTGACTGAAGCAATGAAAACTTTTCCCAATCGGGGCAAATAGCACTGTCAGAGCCATGATTGGATGCTGTCATGATCACTCCATCCAATCATGGCTCATTGCTCTTAGTCACACCCTACACTATAAAAGTATTCTTTCAATAGTGGCCATTTGCAGAATGATATTGGCGTGGAGAGAGATAGGACAGGGCTCTGTTCAGTGCTACTAGAGAGTTATGCCCCATACACATGGTCGGATTTTCTGACGGAAAATGTTCGATGGGAGCTTTTTGTCAGAAATCCCGACCGTGTGTAGGCTCCATCAGACATTTTCCTTCGAAATTTCCGTCACACAAAATTTAAGATCTGGATCTCAAATTTTCCAACAACAAAATCAGTTGGCGGAAATTCCGATTGTGTGTACACAATTCCGATGTGCATGCATGCTCGGAATCAAGCAGAAGAACCGCACTGGTTATTGAACTTCATTTTTATCAGCTCATCATATGTGTTGTACGTCACCGCGTTCTTGACGTTTGCAATTTCCGACCAACTTTGTATGTATGCAAGACAAGTTTGAGCCAACATCCGTCGGAAAAAATCCATGGATTTTGTTGGCAGAATGTCCGATCAATGTCTGATCGTGTGTATGGGGCATTAGTGTGCTACAGTGTGCTATTGTCAGTGTAGAATATGAGTTTAGTGTGAATCTAGTGACAGTTCAGTCAGTGTGAGTATAGTGACCATTCATTCATACTTTAGAGTCTGTTTATTTTGTCAGGGCAGGTTTACTGCAGTATAGTTCAGTGCATTACTGCACATTTCATGCAGTATATTTCAGTGCATTATGTGCCATTTACTGCAGTATATTTAAGTGCGGTAGTGTACGTTTAACCAGTTGCCGACCGCCGCACGACGATGTACGTCGGCAGAGCGGCACGGGCAGGCAAAAGGGCTTACCTGTACGTCCTTGCCTGCCCGCGGGTGGGGGGTCCGATCGGACCCCCCCCCGGTGCCTGTGGCGGTCGGCAAATCTCCCCCGGCGATCAGTGGTGAGGGGGAGGCCATCCATTCGTGGCCCCCCCCCTCGCGATCGCTCCCAGCCAATGGGATCATTTCCCTGCCACTGTATTGTACACAGAGGCAGAGGAAATGATGTCATCTCTCCTCGGCTCGGTATTTTCTGTTCCGGCGCCGAGGAGAGAAGACTGTAATGTGAGTGCACAACACACACAGTAGAACATGCCAGGCACACAAAACACCCCAATCCCCCCCCCCCGATCGCCCCCCGATCCCCCCCCAATCACCCCCCCCGTCACAAACTGACACCAAGCAGGTTTTTTTTTTTTTTTCTGATTACTGTATTGGTGTCAGTTTGTGACAGTGTTAGGACAGTTACTGTTAGCCCCCTTTAGGTCTAGGGTACCCCCCTAACCCCCCCTAATAAAGTTTTAACCCCTTGATCACCCCCTGTCGCCAGTGTCACTAAGCGATCATTTTTCTCATCGCTGTATTAGTGTCGCTGGTGACGCTAGTTAGAGAGGTAAAAATTTAGGTTCGCCGTCAGCGTTTTATAGTGACAGGGACCCCCATATACTAATCTGACTATCTAATAAATGTTTTAACCCCTTGATTGCCCCCTAGTTAACCCTTTCACCACTGATCACCGTATAACCGTTGCGGGTGACGCTGGTTAGTTAGTTTATTTTTTATAGTGTCAGGGCACCCGCCGTTTATTACCGAATAAAGGTTTAGCCCCCTGATTGCCCGGCGGTGATATGCGTCGCCCCAGGCAGCGTCAGATTAGCGCCAGTACCGCTAACACCCACACACGCACCGTACACCTCCCTTAGTGGTATAGTATCTGAACTGATCAATATCTGATCCGATCAGATCTATACTAGCGTCCCCAGCAGTTTAGGGTTCCCAAAAACGCAGTGTTAGCGGGATCAGCCCAGATACCTGCTAGCACCTGCGTTTTTCCCCTCCACCCGGCCCAGCCCAGCCCACCCAAGTGCAGTATCGATCGATCACTGTCACTTACAAAACACTAAACTCATAACTGCAGCGTTCGCAGAGTCAGGCCTGATCCCTGCGATCGCTAACAGTTTTTTTGGTAGCGTTTTGGTGAACTGGCAAGCACCAGCCCAAGGCAGCGTCAGATTAGCGCCAGTACCGCTAACACCCGCGCACGCACCGTACGCCTCCCTTAGTGGTATAGTATCTGAACAGATCAATATCTGATCCGATCAGATCTATACTAGCGTCCCCAGCAGTTTAGGGTTCCCAAAAACGCAGTGTTAGCGGGATCAGCCCAGATACCTGCTAGCACCTGCGTTTTGCCCCTCCGCCCGGCCCAGCCCAGCCCACCCAAGTGCAGTATCGATCGATCACTGTCACTTACAAAACACTAAATGCATAACTGCAGCGTTCGCAGAGTCAGGCCTGATCCCTGCGATCGCTAACAGTTTTTTTGGTAGCGTTTTGGTGAACTGGCAAGCGCCAGCAGCCTAGTACACCCCGGTCGTAGTCAAACCAGCACTGCAGTAACACTTGGTAACGTGGCGAGTCCCATAAGTGCAGTTCAAGCTGGTGAGGTGGCAAACACAAGTAGTGTCCCGTTGCCACCAAGAAGACAAACACAGGCCCGTCGTGCCCATAGTGCCCTTCCTGCTGCATTCGCCAATCCTAATTGGGAACCCACCACTTCTGCAGCGCCCGTACTTCCCCCATTCACATCCCCAACCAAATGCAGTCGGCTGCATGAGAGTCATTTTTATGTCCTCCCGAGTACCCCTATCCAACTAACCCCCCCAAAAAAGATGTTGTGTCTGCAGCAAGCGCGGATATAGGCGTGACACCCGCTATTATTGCCCCTCCTGTCCTGACAATCCTGGTCTTTGCATTGGTGAATGTTTTGAACGCTACCATACACTAGTTGAGTATTAGCGTAGGGTACAGCATTGCACAGACTAGGCACACTTTCACAGGGTCTCCCAAGATGCCATCGCATTTTGAGAGACCCGAACCTGGAACCGGTTACAGTTATAAAAGTTACAGTTACAAAAAAAGTGTAAAAAAAAAAAAAAACACAAACAAAAATATAAAATAAAAAATAATAGTTGTCGTTTTATTGTTCTCTCTCTCTCTCTATTCTCTCTATTGTTCTGCTCTTTTTTACTGTATTCTATTCTGCAATGTTTTATTGTTATTATGTTTTATCATGTTTGCTTTTCAGGTATGCAATTTTTTATACTTTACAGTTTACTGTGCTTTATTGTTAACCTTTTTTCTGTCTTCAGGTACGCCATTTACGACTTTGAGTGGTTATACCAGAATGATGCTTGCAGGTTTAGGTATCATCTTGGTATCATTCTTTTCAACCAGCGGTCGGCTTTCATGTAAAAGCAATTCTAGCAGCTAATTAGCCTCTAGACTGCTTTTACAAGCAGTGGGAGAGAATTCCCACCCCCACCGTCTTCCGTGTTTTTCTCTGGCTCTCCTGTCTCAACAGGGAACCTGAGAATGCAGCCGGTGATTCAGCCAGCTGACCATAGAGCTGATCAGAGACCAGAGTGGCTCCAAACATCTCTATGGCCTAAGAAACCGGAAGCTACGAGCATTTTATGACTTAGATTTCGCCAGATGTAAATAGCGCCATTGGGAAATTGGGGAAGCATTTTATCACACCGATCTTGGTGTGGTCAGATGCTTTGAGGGCAGAGGAGAAATCTAGGGTCTAATAGACCCCAATTTTTTCAAAAAAGAGTACCTGTCACTACCTATTGCTATCATAGGGGATATTTACATTCCCTGAGATAACAATAAAAATGATAAAAAAAAAAATGAAAGGAACAGTTTAAAAATAAGATAAAAAAGCAAAAAAATAATAATAAAAAAAAAAGCACCCCTGTCCCCCCTGCTCTCACGCTAAGGCGAACGCAAGCGTCGGTCTGGCATGATATATGAAAACAGCAATTGCACCATGCATGTGAGATATCACCGCAACGGTCAGATCGAGGGCAGTAATTTTAGCAGTAGACCTCCCCTGTAAATCTAAAGTGGTAACCTGTAAAGGCTTTTAAAGGCTTTTAAAAATGTATTTAATTTGTTGCCACTGCACGTTTGTGCGCAATTGTAAAGCATGTCATGTTTGGTATCCATGTACTCGGCCTAAGATCATCTTTTTTATTTCATCAAACATTTGGGCAATATAGTGTGTTTTAGTGCATTAAAATGTAAAAAAGTGTGTTTTTTCCCCAAAAAATGCGTTTGAAAAATCGCTGCGCAAATACTGTGTGAAAAAAAAAATGAAACACCCACCATTTTAATCTGTAGGGCATTTGCTTTAAAAAAATATATAATGTTTGGGAGTTCAAAGTAATTTTCTTGCAAAAAAAAAATATTTTTTCATGTAATCAAAAAGTGTCAGAAAGGGCTTTGTCTTCAAGTGGTTAGAAGAGTGGGTGATGTGTGACATAAGCTTCTAAATGTTGTGCATAAAATGCCAGGACAGTTCAAAACCCCCCAAAATGACCCCATTTTGGAAAGTAGACACCCCAAGCTATTTGCTGAGAGGCATGTCGAGTTCATGGAATATTTTATATTGTGACACAAGTTGCGGGAAAAAGACAAATTTTTTTTTTTTTTTTGCACAAAGTTGTCACTAAATGATATATTGCTCAAACATGCCATGGGAATATGTGAAATTACACCCCAAAATACATTCTGTTGCTTCTCCTGAGTATGGGGATACCACATGTGTGGGACTTTTTGGGAGCCTAGCCGCGCACGGGACCCCGAAACCCAAGCACCGCCTTCAGGCTTTCTAAGGGCGTAAATTTTTGATTTCACTCTTCACTGCCTATCACAGTTTCGGAGGCCATGGAATGCCCAGGTGGCACAAAACCCCCCCAAATGACCCCATCTTGGAAAGTAGACACCCCAAGCTATTTGCTGAGCGGTATAGTGAGTATTTTGCAGACCTCACTTTTTGTCACAAAGTTTTGAAAATTAAAAAAAGAAAAAAAACATTTTTTTTCTTGACTTTCTTCATTTTCAAAAACAAATGAGAGCTGCAAAATACTCACCATGCCTCTCAGCAAATAGCTTGGGGTGTCTACTTTCCAAAATGGGGTCATTTGGGGGGGTTTGTGCCACCTGGGCATTCCATGGCCTCCGAAACTGTGATAGGCAGTGAAGAGTGAAATCAAAAATGTACACCCTTAGAAATCCTGAAAGCGGTGATTGGTTTTCGGGGCCCCGTACGCAGCTAGGCTCCCAAAAAGTCCCACACATGTGGTATCCCCATACTCAGGAGAAGCAGCAGAATGTATTTTGGGGTGCAATTCCACATATGCCCATGGCCTGTGTGAGCAATATATCATTTAGTGACAACTTTGTGCAAAAAAAAAAAAAATTGTCGCTTTCCCGCAACTTGTGTCAAAATATAAAATATTCCATGGACTCAACATGCCTCTCAGCAAATAGCTTGGGGTGTCTACTTTCCAAAATGGGGTCATTTGGGGGGGGTTTGTGCCATCTGGGCATTTTATGGCCTTCAAAACTGTGATAGGTACCACACATGTGGTATCCCCATACTCAGGAGAAGCAGCTAAATGTATTTTGGGGTGCAATTCTACATATGCCCTGGCCTGTGTGAGCAATATATCATTTAGTGACAACTTTTTGTATTTTTTTTTTTTGTCATTATTCAATCACTTGGGACAAAAAAAATGAATATTCAATGGGCTCAACATGCCTCTCAGCAATTTCCTTGGGGTGTCTACTTTCCAAAATGGGGTCATTTGTGGGGGTTTTGTACTGCCCTGCCATTTTAGCACCTCAAGAAACGACATAGGCAGTCATAAATTAAAGGCTGTGTAAATTCCAGAAAATGTACCCAAGTTTGTAGGCGCTATAACTTTTGCGCAAACCAATAAATATACACTTATTGACATTTTTTTTACCAAAGACATGTGGCCGAATACATTTTGGCCTAAATGTATGACTAAAATTGAGTTTATTGGATTTTTTTTAGAACAAAAATTAGAAAATATCATGTTTTTTCAAAATTTTCGGTCTTTTTCCGTGTATAGCGCAAAAAATAAAAACGACAGAGGTGATCAAATACCATCAAAAGAAAGCTCTATTTGTGGGAAGAAAAGGACGCAAATTTCGTTTGGGTACAGCATTGCATGACCGCGCAATTAGCAGTTAAAGCGACGCAGTGCCAAATTGTAAAAAGTGCTCTGGTCAGGAAGGGGGTAAATCCTTCCGGGGCTGAAGTGGTTAACGCAGTACATTTCAGTGCATTACTGCACGTTTACCCGCATGCTTTTTTCTGTGCATTATTGCACATTTAACACAGTATATTTCAGTGTGTTACGTGCCATTTAACGCAGTATATTTCAGTGCATTAGTGCACATTTAAAGTAGTATACTTCACTGTGTTACTGCGCGTTTAACGCAGTATATTTCAGTGCGTTATGTGCCATTTATTGAAGCATACTTCAGTGTGTTAGTGCACATTTATCGCAGTATATTTCAGTGAATTGCTGCACGTTTAACGCAGTATATTTCTATGCATTACTGCACAATTAACACAGTATATTTCAGTGCTTTACTGCGTGTTTAATGCAGTATATTTCTATGCATTAATGCACGTTTAACGCAGTACATTTTAGTGCATTACTGCACGTTTAATGCACTATATCTCTGAGCATTACTGCACATTTAATGCAGTGTTTTTATTGTACGTTAGTGCACGTTTAAAGCAGTATATTTCAGTGTGTTAAGTGTCATTTAACACAGCATATTTCAGTGTGTTACTGCACATTTAATGCAGTATATTTCAGTGTGTTATGTGCCATTTATTGAAGTATATTTCAGTGTGTTAGTGCACGTTTACTGCAGTATATTTCAGTGCGTTGCTGCACATTTAATGCAGTATATTTCAGTGCATTACTGCACAATTAACAGAGTATGTTTCAGTGCTTTACTGTTTAACGCAGTATATTTTTGTGTGTTACAGCAAGTTTAACGCAGTACATTTCAGTGCGTTACTGCACGTTTAATGCAGTATATTTATGTGCGTTACTGGACGTTTAATGCAGTATATTTCAGTGTGTTAGTGCACTTTTAACACAGTACATTTCAGTGCATTAGTGCATGTTTAAGGCAGTACATTTCAGTGCATTACTGCACATTTAATGCACTATACTTCTGAACATTACTGCACGTTTAATGCAGTATATTTTAGTGCATTAGTGCACATTTAACGCAGTATATTTCAGTGCGTTTTGTGCCATTTAACGCAGTATATTTCAGTGTGTTAGTGCATGTTTATCACAGTATATTTTAGTGTTACTGCACATTTAATGCAATTCATTTCTGTGCATTACTGCACACTTAACGCATTATATTGCAGTGCATCAGTGCAGTTTTACTGCAGTATATTGCAGTGTTTCAATGGGGTGTGTCTGTGTAGTGAGTACTCAGGTTAAAATGCACCAAACACCACTTTCCATTGATTAAAGTGCACCCACATACACATCTCCACATCTTTATTACTTTTTTTTAATAAGCACCCCCATCATGTCTGGGAGGCCCTCAAGGAGAGGCAGACGTTCCCATGGCACTGTGAGGGGGCTCAGTAGCGCATGTGTCCACAGGCAAAGGTTCACATGGTCAGTCCCCAGGCAGAGCATTATTTCCTCTATTTACTGATGTTGCCCATGCTCTCCAGCCACAGCATGCAGAGGAGGTGGTGAGCTGGCTTATTAAACTATCCTCATCCTCCTCCACCCAAGAAAAGACTAGTGCAGGAGCCCATCTCAATCCAAGAGATGTTGCAGGAGTGTTTCGGCTGCCCGGGACTCTCCCTCCTCTTTGGCTGATATAGCAGCATGGTGCCATTGGCTCCCACTGCTGTCAATCAAAGCCAGTGAGCCAATGAGGAGAGAAAGGGGGTGGGGCCAAACTGCAGCTTTGTGTCTGAATCAACACACAGAGCAGCAGCTCAGCTTGGGTGCCCTCATAGCAAGATGCTTGCTGTAGAGGCACTCAGCAGGAGGGAGGGGCCAGGAGCGCTGAAGGGGGAACCAAGAAGAGGAGGATCTGGGCTGCTCTGAGCTAAACCACTGCACAGAGCGGGTAAGTATAACATGTCTGTTATTTTTAAATAAGAAAAAAATTAGACTTTAAGGAGGCGAGTGCTGCCTGCTTCTTAACAACCAGTAAACAGGGGGGGCGTGGCCTGGCAAGCAATGGAGTGAGACGTAGGTAGAGTGAGCTCCCTGCACACAAACTCCTGTACGAGATCCTGCGGAACAATATACGGATATAAAACATCCCACGGACACCCCCTTTTATCCCGGGATCGCTGCGGACCATGTCTCCGCCAAAACGGAACACTGCAACAGCGGACAAACTCGCCCAATACCGCCGTCAGGAGAAAGACATGCAGCAGGAAGATGGCGCCGACACATGTGCGGGCCCGTAGCCTCAGAATACGGACACGGCCAAAGTACTGGAAGCTATAGCTGCTCTACAAGGTACCCTGACTGCAAAGATTGACGAAGTTAAAATCGACATTTCCCTCATAAGACAGGATTTCTCCAAATTAAAGGACAGGGTCACAGAGGCAGAGACTAGAATCAGCAATGCGGAGGATGCCTTGCACCCCATGAGGCATACCACTGAGGAGATACAAAGGCAGTTACAGCAACTCCATGCCCACCAGGACGACATGGAGAACCACCTCAGACGCTGTAATCTCCGCTTCATAGGACTGCCAGAAAAAGAAGAAGGCGCTGACCCAACTACTTATCTAGAATCACTCCTGATTAAAACATATGGCCGGGAGGCCTTCTCAGTAATGTTTGCGGTGGAGAGGGCACCCCGCATTCCAGCGCGGCCCCCACCACCTGGAGCGCCTCCCCGCACATTCATTGCCAAATTTTTAAACTTCCGGGACAGGGACAAAATCCTCAAACTCACCCGGGAGAGAGGAAATATCCAAATTGGAAACAGCCAGATTGCAGTATTTCCGGATTTTTCCAGCGAGGTGCAAAGGAAAAGAGCACAGTATCAAGAAGTGAAGCGCCGTCTGAGGACCCTTCACCTCAAGTATGCAATGTTATTTCCCGCCAGACTGCGGGTGGAAGAAGACGGAAGAGCGCAGTTTTTGATGATCCAACGGCAGCGGCAGCTTGGCTGGATCGGAGAGACAGACCTGTTTAATCAGCTTATGATTATATAACCACAGTGAGTACTCATTGTTACTACACAAAATCCTGCAACCCAGAATCCTGTAAAGGGTTAATGCATACGGGGATATATAAAAACATGCTTGAGTAAAGTGAAGAGGAAAAGGATAAAGGCAATATCTCCTATATAACTACTTCATGGAACACACAAGGAAATAATTAAAGTTACGCAGGTTACAGTGCGCGCCTCTCTCAACAGAGATGAAGGGGACATACCACAGTTGTTTGCATTACAGGATGATTAGAAGTTTGGGATAAACTGTACTGCAACACCCTGGCATATAGGGAACACTTTGATCACTTCCTTGGAGAAGAAGTGCAGAAGGAACTCAATGACTGCAATGTGTGGAAGTTCTGAATATAATCGCTCCACAATTGACAGGGGAACAGTCGCCCCCTTAGCAAAGTTAGATCAGCATGAAGCAAAAACACTGTTATTGCAATTAAGATTTGTACCTCCAGCGGATTGTAACCGCTGGATGATATGCTATATGCTGACAGTTTGGGTTTATATGCTCACATCAAGTTGGGGAGATGTGTGGCTGGGAGGGTTGGGAATAGTTAAAAGGATAAGTTTTAGTTTTCTTTATTTTGGGAATATAAGTACTGATGTGATCTTATTACAGCTAGATAGGCAATATGTATGTAACAGCAAGTCATGTAACAACAGAATGATACAGAAGAACAGGCAGACAATATGGTTTTTACAATCTTGCAATCATAATGGATAGCATTTATACTAATTATAAACAGGGAGCAGCATGACCAATGTTAAATTTCTGACGTGGAACGTACGCGGTTTGCGGAATAAAGTAAAACGCACCGCAGCATTGGCATTTATAAAATCGTAAAAAGCCGATATCATAGCTATAACAGAAACACACATCACAGGCCAGATGCAAGTGGCTTTAAAAAAAAACATGGATAGGTTGGATATACCACAGCACGCATACCAATCAATCAAGGGGGGTGTCAATTATGATCGCCAAAGAGTGCCCTTTGAGCTAATCAAACTAGAATCGGATCGATTAGGAAGATACATATTCTTACATGCTACCCTGGGAGGGAACTCCCTATTATTATTGGCGTGTTACATCCCCCCCCCCCTTTTTCGGTTGAGGAGGTGTTGAAGGGCTTGGCATTCATGGCTCAGAACCCGTCAGTTCCCGCAGTTTGGATGGGTGATTTTAACCAAACCATGAATCCAACCCTGGACAGACCAGGCATGGGAGATACATCCAGGGCTATGCCTCACCAAACCAGACTCTGTAGACTATTTACAGAATTTGCTCTCACAGACGTATGGAGATGGCAGAACCCGTCCCAAAAAGCATATACATGCCACTCGGTAGGCAGTGATACGATGTCCAGAATTGATTTTTATAATGGTCTCAAATTCAATACTACCCAAAATTACAGGGTCAGGTATGGCTCCAAGAGCTCTATCAGATCACTCACCCTGTTGGATAACAGCATCTCTATATAGAAATTAAAAACCATCTACACAGCATTCAGTTTCCGAGACTCACCTCAGAACAGGTTAAGTTATTGGACGCCCCCATTAGCCAAGAGGATATTTCTGAAGCACTGTCCCAGCTTGCTAAATCTAAGGCCCCTGGTCTGGACGGCCTGCCCCTTGAATTTTATACTACATTCTCTGATATTCTAATCCCAAAATTGCATAAACTATATCAACTAATATTTAAACATAAAACACTCCCCCCTTCAATGCAAGAAGCACAGATAATAGTCCTACCCAAACCAGGAAAAGACCCTAGATATCCCGAGTCCTACCGTCCAATCTCGCTACTTCAAGTGGATATAAAAATATTGGCCAAAATTTTAGCATTAAACAAAGTTATACTATCACTAATCCACCCTGACCAGACAGGCTTCATGCCCGGAAAAAATACGGCCATGAATATAAGACGACTTTTCTTAAATCTCCAAGCACAGCATGACAACCAGGGTACCAGAGTAGTGGTGGCCCTGGACACAGCAAAGGCCTTTGACTCAGTGGAATGGTCCTTTCTGTGGGAGTGCTTACGCAAATATAGTTTTGGTCCAAATTTTTTACAGTGGGTACAAATACTCTACCAGTCACCAAAGGCGTATTCGTTAATGGCTGGATGTCGGGGCAATTTCCTCTTGAAAGAGGCACGCGCCAGGGATGTCCCCTATCCCCATTGCTATATGCCCTGGCAGCCGAGTCATTGGCCATAGCCATAAGAGCGGACACTGACATAGTTGGACTAAGAATAGGTAACTATACAGAAAAGATCGGACTATACGCAGACGACACGATACTATACCTAGCTGATCAAGGCCCATCGTTACAGGCGGCCCTGGACGCGATAGATAAAATGGGGAAGTTTTCAGGCCTACGTATAAACTGGGAAAAATCCCAGATACTCCCTCTAGACCAGTTTCCCCCAAACAATATACATCCAGAACTACCATTAGTTAGGGTAAACACAATTAAGTATCTGGGGGTACTGGTCACAAGGGACTTACGCGAATACACAACCAACAATATAGAACCGTTGTTTGCCATGATTAAAACTAAAACGCAAGCCTGGTCCAAATTACCACTGGGAGTAATGGGCAGAATAAATATCATAAAAATGATTGTTCTCCCCAAGATCCTATACATGGTATGGCACGCTCCACTATATATACCTATTGGGATATTTAAAAAAATGCAATCTATACTGAACACCTTTGTTTGGGGACATCAAAGACATAAGGTAGCTTGGAATATCCTTAAAAACCCTACAGACATGGGGGGAGCATCCCTACCAGATCTGCAGGAATACTATATAGCGGCACAGCTATCACATATGCATCACTATCACAACAATGAAAAACAACGATATGGTACACTAATATCTTGTAGTCCAGGCAGCCCCCTAACTACCCCACTTCAACTTATAATAAGAGGAGGTCAGTTTAATAGGAAAGGCCCGCATTTTAACGACGGGGTACTTCATCATCACCAAAAAATATGGGGATTAGCCCAGAAAAAGCTTAGAATAGGACTCATTCACTCTCACACTCCTTTATGGGCCAACAACCAGTTAGCAGAGCTCAAAAAAATACCAGACCCTACCTTATGGGCTAACTATGGAATTATATACTTACACCAAGTAATGACAAACTCTAGACCTAAAGCCTTTCATACTCTTAAGGATGAATACTCAATCCCGCAACAACTACTATTCAAGTATTTACAACTCCAACATGCCCTGCGCTCTCAATTTAGAAATGAAAGTTGTCACCTGGAATACCCCCAAATCTTAGATATAATACTGGGACCAGAACCGCAAAAATTGATATCCAACCTGTATTACTGTATCAGGATGCCCAAAATCAAAGAAGTGGTACAAAAAGCCAAAATAAGGTGGGAAAGTGATATAGGAGCCATCAGTGACTCAGATTGGGAGGAAATATTAGAAAATGTAAAAGTAACATCTCCAAAATTGTCCGATAGATTAACGCAGTTATATATCATCCATCAAGCATACCTGACACCCAACAAACTAAGGAAATTTCAACCCGCACGTACCATATTGTGCCCTCACTGTTCGGGAGAGGGGGGCAGCTTCTATCACTTGATTTGGGAATGCACTGTCCTCCATGCATACTGGAGTCAAGTGATTAAGTTTCTAAACGACCAAATGGGCTCCCCTGTAGTACTAGACCCAAAGCTTTGTATATTGAGTCTCCTTCCAGACACGGACATCGATAAATACCAAGCCATATTTATTTCTGAAGTCCTATTTATGGCCAGAAAATTAATAGCCAAGGCCTGGATGCAGAATGTAACCCCCACCATAAGTACCTGGAAGAGAGATGTTAATAATTCCCTCCCATACAAACAACTGATCTATAAACATAGGGGAAATAGCCATAAATACTCAAGGATTTGGGATGGGTGGCTGGGAGACGGGGAAACGTGTGTATAGGAACACATGTTGACAATTCTGTCAACACGCAATAGCTTAAAAAAAAACACAACTGTATTTTTGGGTAACTAATGTCTGACAATAAGTTATTCACCCGCTATAGTACAAAGGGTTCACTTGTGATTTACAATGCCAGCTTCGCAAGTTGCAATTATATGTAAACATACCACATGTGTCTGTATGTTATGTATCTATATATAGGCCTCAAATCTGCTGTATAAATTCTGCTTGATTTCAATAAAGTTTATTTTCCCAATGAAAAAAAAAAAAAACAACCAGTAAACAGCATGGTTGTTAAGGAGTGGGCGGCCACCACATCCCTAACAACCAATGAGTCATCAGCTATCAGTGGCAAAAGAATTGCCTGCAATAAAAAAATTTGAATGTGGTCCCCCAATGCATACCAGGCCTTTTGGGTCTGGTATGTATTTCAAAGGGAACCCCACGCCAAATTTAAAAAAAATTGCATGGTGTCCCCCCAAAATCCATTTCAGATACTTATCCAAGCATGCAGCCTGGCAGGTCAGGAAAGGGAGGGGACAAGTGATGACCCCAATTCTGAACCATACAAGGCCATGTGCCCCCAACATGGGGGACGTTTGGGGTGGGGGCTATTCCCCCCCAAAGCACCCTGTCCCCATGCCGATGGGGACAAGGGCCTCTTCCCCACTACCCTGGCTGGAGGTTTTTGGGGTCTGCAAGCTGTTTTTTTTTGGAATTCCTGTTTAACAAGGGGGCCCCCAGATTCTGCTCCCCCATGTGAATGTGTAAGGGGTACATAGTACCCCTACTCATTCACCAAAAAAAATCTGTAGTGTAAAAAAGACATTGGACAGTTTATGACAAGTCCTTTATTTAAAAAATGAAAATAAAAAATGTCCCCCATGATCAATTATGTCACCCGCCACCACTGCCAACCCAAAAAAAAATAAAAAAATAAAAAATAAAAGCCTGATGATGCCAAAGGCTCCTGCTGTCTGATGGGCCCTACATAACTAAGGGGCAGGGCTACCCGGGGATGTAACTGGGTAACCTCACCCCCTCGACCCAGCATGCTCCTGGCCAATGACTTCACAAGGGGCAGTGTCACCTGGTGAAGTCACCGGGTGACCCCCCCCGGCCCTTAGTTATTTAAGAACTGTCAGATGGCAGAGCTGTCAGACGATGGGAGCATTCAGCACGAGTAGGCCTTTTTTTTTTTAGGGTCGGCAGCGGTCATCATGATTGATGATGCATCTACACAGGGGACTTTTTTTTAATAAAAAAACTGTCTAATGTCTATTTTACACTACACTTTTTTTTGGCGAATGAGTATGGGGTACTAGGTGCCCCATACTCATTCACATAGGGGGGTGGGTTCTGAGGGCCACCTTGTTAAATGGGGCTTCTAGATTCCGATAAGCCCCCCATACCCACAGCCCCCCTACCCCCCATGTTGAGGGAATGTGGCCTGGTATTGTTCAGGAGAGGGGGGGCGCTCACCCATGCCCTCCACCTTTCCTGACCTGCTGGGCTGCAAGCTCAGAAAAGGGTCTGGTATGGGTTTTGGGGGGACACAACTCCATTGTTTTTTCAAATTTTGGCATGGGGTTCCCCTCAAAATCCATACCAGACCCAAAAGGCCTGATTTGCACTGGGGAACCCACAACTTTTTTTCACTTTTTTTATTGCTGGTAATTCTTTTTTTCACATTCAGCTGTCAGCAGGGAACCCCTCTGACAGCTGATGACTCATTGGTTGTTAAGGATGCAGTGGCCACCCGCTACTTAGCAACCATGCGGTTTACTAGTTGTTAGGGGTGGGGGCAGCTGCGCGCTCCTTAACAACCCCTATTTATGATTTAATGTAAATTTAGATAACGTAAATTAATATGCCAGGCGTTAAATTACAGCATGGTTTCACCACTAAAATAGCGCAACACTTCATAAAATAACTATAAATTTGTGGTATTTTAGTACCGTTTTTTTGTGAATGCTAAAAAACTTTTTTGAAAAATGCGGAGCTGTATTTTACCGCATTTTCTAAGGGGAAACATACCACTTTGTGAATGGAGCCCAATAGGAGGTATCATATATAAAGAATGGTTAGAAATACCAAGCTTATATTATCCATAAAAAGATGACTTTGAGGAGATTTCATGAATATGTATAAATAAATCCAAGGATAGTTAAAATATTTTATTAAGATCTTAAAAAGCACAAGACAACATCAGTCAGATTAATTTCTGCAAAAACTCTTCTATACTGATAGTAAAATTATTTCTTTAAATTTGACTGTGTGTTTGTTCAGGAATGATTTTTTTATGCATGAGAGACAAAATTGTCTACCTCTCTACCAAAATTGCTTGCATTTGTGAAGGGTTACGGTTCATAACATTTGCCTTTTTTGCCTACTCGAAAGAGCAAGAAGGCCCAAATTATAGGTGAACTTTCTTGCCTGTAATCCAGGATTGTATCTGTTAATATTTTTTACAAAGCATCATAAATCAGTCTGCAATTATACGTAAAATAACCACAAGTTTTAAATGTGTATCTTATTTTGGCTACAACAGATTGAAGTCAAATGTGAAAAACAGAAAGTCATGAAATATTAATGGATCAGTGGGAATCATGAACTTGACAACTCCAGAAGTTTAGATTTGTTTTATTTATTTATTTTGCTGTCTTGACTGTAGGTAGATTAAATTTTAAACACTAAATAATTCTCTACATGCATTGAATCAACTTAAATTTAACTTTCTTTTCAACAATCAGGAATCAAAGCCAGTGAGCCAATGAGGAGAGAAAGGGGGTGGGGCCAAACTGCAGCTTTGTGTCTGAATCAACACACAGAGCAGCAGCTCAGCTTGGGTGCCCTCATAGCAAGATGCTTGCTGTAGAGGCACTCAGCAGGAGGGAGGGGCCAGGAGCGCTGAAGGGGGAACCAAGAAGAGGAGGATCTGGGCTGCTCTGCGCTAAACCACTGCACAGAGCAGGTAAGTATAACATGTCTGTTATTTTTAAATAAGAAAAAAATTTTAGACTTTAAGGAGGCGACTGCTGCCTGCTTCTTAACAACCAGTAAACAGCATGGTTGTTAAGGAGTGGGCGGCCACCACATCCCTAACAACCAATGAGTCATCAGCTATCAGTGGCAAAAGAATTGCCTGCAATAAAAAAATTTGAATGTGGTCCCCCAATGCATACCAGGCCTTTTGGGTCTGGTATGTATTTCAAAGGGAACCCCACGCCAAATTTAAAAAAAATTGCATGGTGTCCCCCCAAAATCCATTTCAGATACTTATCCAAGCATGCAGCCTAGCAGGTCAGGAAAGGGAGGGGAAAAGCGATGACCCCGAATCTGAACCATACAAGGCCACGTGCCCCCAACATGGGGGGCGTTTGGGGTGGGGGCTATTCCCCCCCAAAGCACCCTGTTCCCATGCCGATGGGGACAAGGGCCTCTTCCCCACTACCCTGGCTGGAGGTTTTTGGGGTCTGCAAGCTGGTTTTTTTTGGAATTCCTGTTTAACAAGGTGGCCCCCAGATCCTGCTCCCCCATGTGAATGTGTAAGGGGTACATAGTACCCCTACTCATTCACCAAAAAAAAATCTGTAGTGTAAAAAAGACATTGGACAGTTTATGACAAGTCCTTTATTTAAAAAATGAAAATAAAAAATGTCCCCCATGATCAATTTTGTCACCCGCCACCACTGCCAACCCAAAAAAAAATAAAAAATAAAAGCCTGATGATGCCGAAGGCTCCTGCTGTCTGATGGGCCCTACATAACTAAGGGGCAGGGCTACCCGGGGATGTAACTGGGTAACCTCACCCCCTCGACCCAGCATGCTCCTGGCCAATGACTTCACAAGGGGCAGTGTCACCTGGTGAAGTCACCAGGTGACCCCCCCGGCCCTTAGTTATTTAAGAACTGTCAGATGGCAGAGCTGTCAGACGATGGGAGCCTTCCGCACGAGCAGGCCTATTTTTTTTAGGGTCGGCAGCGGTCATCATGATTGATGATGCATCTACACAGGGGACTTTTTTTTTAATAAAAAACTGTCTAATGTCTATTTTACACTACACTTTTTTTGGTGAATGAGTATGGGGTACTAGGTGCCCCATACTCATTCACATAGGGGGGTGGGTTCTGAGGACCCCCTTGTTAAATGGGGCTTCCAGATTCCGATAAGCCCCCCATACCCACAGCCTGCCTACCCCCCATGTTGAGGGAATGTGGCCTGGTATTGTTCAGGAGAGGGGGGGCGCTCACCCATGCCCTCCACCTTTCCTGACCTGCTGGGCTGCAAGCTCAGAAAAGGGTCTGGTATGGGTTTTGGGGGGACACAACACCATTGTTTTTTCAAATTTTGGCATGGGGTTCCCCTCAAAATCCATACCAGACCCAAAAGGCCTGATTTGCACTGGGGAACCCACAACTTTTTTTCACTTTTTTTATTGCTGGTAATTCTTTTTTTCACATTCAGCTGTCAGCAGGGAACCCCTCTGACAGCTGATGACTCATTGGTTGTTAAGGATGCAGTGGCCACCCGCTACTTAACAACCATGCGGTTTACTGGTTGTTAGGGGTGGGGGCAGCGGTGCGCTCCTTAACAACCCCTATTTATGATTTAATGTAAATTTAGATAACGTAAATTAATATGCCAGGCGTTAAATTACAGCATGGTTTCACCACTAAAATAGCGCAACACTTCATAAAATAACTATAAATTTGTGGTATTTTAGTACCGTTTTTTTGTGAATGCTAAAAAACTTTTTTGAAAAATGCGGAGCTGTATTTTACCGCATTTTCTAAGGGGAAACATACCACTTTGTGAATGGAGCCCAATAGGAGGTATCATATATAAAGAATGGTTAGAAATACCAAGCTTATATTATCCATAAAAAGATGACTTTGAGGAGATTTCATGAATATGTATAAATAAATCCAAGGATAGTTAAAATATTTTATTAAGATCTTAAAAAGCACAAGACAACATCAGTCAGATTAATTTCTGCAAAAACTCTTCTATACTGATAGTAAAATTATTTCTTTAAATTTGATTGTGTGTGTGTTCAGGAATGATTTTTTTATGCATGAGAGACAAAATTGTCTACCTCTCTACCAAAATTGCTTGCATTTGTGAAGGGTTACGGTTCATAACATTTGCCTTTTTTGCCTACTCGAAAGAGCAAGAAGGCCCTGTAGTGAATTTTCAGTCAGAATTTTTAAGGACAGGTTTCCCGCACAATAATTATCCTTGAGTAATTTTTAACGAAGATATTTTTAAGATACAAAATCAATCAATATGACAGTCTATACTTGTGAAACTTATTCACGGAGACGTGTGGTCATACGAAATAGAAATTTTATTGGTAAACAAACACAAATAATCACATGAAATTAAGATACCGATTGCGTTACATGAACGTCTTGAAAATCAATAAAAACACTTGCAAAAATGGGCGTTCCGTCCCTTTGACATAATACCACCATGATAACTTCTCGGTAGAATCAATAACCTTGTGAACTTGACAATTAAACAGAACATCTGTATTTCACACGTACAACTGTTACTTTGCTGCAGGTAAGTAAGTGGTTAAAATTGTGAAATAAATTAGACGTTTGCTTTGTCAATAAATGTGGCAACTATGCAAAAAGAAAAATATAATGAAAAATTTGAATCTTTAGAGAAAAATCTACAAGGTGGTTATTGATTCGGGAGAATGATTATCAACTGTATAATATTCAATACATCAATATTTGTGTGAACATATCAATATTTGAGAGAACATGCAAAATAAAATCAACATGACATAATTACCCATTCCAGGATGGCTGCAATTCCTATGGGCTAGTTACCAGAGTTAAGATGGCTGCCGTAGTTTCAAAATGGATACTCCTAAAGAGGATTTACTTCTTGTGACCTCCGAGTTCTCAGTATTAGGTGTTGAGGAATTTTCATGAATGTAAAGAGATGTATTCATGCATGGTGCATGAGTGTCAGTCCGGGAGTGTGTGTGTCTCCCAGTGTCCCCCCTCAGGGTGGATCCCTGAGCTCTCCCCCTGAGCTCTCTCCTCCTTCCGTTCGTTGGTCTGTCCCCCGTCTCCCATCTTCCTTGCCTCTAAATACCATTTCAGATAATAAGACCATAAAAATTATAATGGCTCTGCCCAAAAGGAGGTGGCTCACTTCCCATTGGGTTAGGAGACGTAATGATTAACTTCCTCTGGAAACTTAGTGAGTTCAAATAATACCACCTTCAACCACCAGGTGTCTCACACATGTTTTGAGTCCATCCTTTTAAATTAATACGTCCTATTTTCATAAGGTGTATAATGGCAAGGATAAGTATATACCTTTACATATTCTGGTACTCGGTCTAATGTAAAATACACTCAGTATAAGTTTGATTAATCATCCTTACATAACTTGGTTATATACCTGTATCTCTATAAATGTATATCTGTAAACTGGTCTATCTAGGAAACACACACATTGTTATATATTTCATCAATACCACATAAAAATGATTATTTATATGGATACCTGTATAACTTCTGGTATCTCCACTGAACATTTGTTTATCTTAAGTGTAGGCTACAATCTTATATGATTATAATCATGATTACATGTTTTTCCTAATACTAATTCGTTACCTAAAACACTTCTACTTCTAAAATCACACTTTCATATACATTTTCTTCATAGCAAAGTTGTTGGGGTCCGCAGATGCCAACATTATAATGTCTCTGTGACCTACAATGTCAGAGATAGTTTAAAATGACTTATGATAACCTTATTGATACCTTATATTATTTTTGACTAGCACAATATTCAACTTTCACTAATGTGTTGAGAGGGACCTTGAACCTTCTCACTGGGTGTTTAGAACTGACTTGTTTGTCTAAACCATCCTAAAAGTTCATACAATGGTTCTGTTAACCAAGGTGGTAGCTATTTAAACAGTTCTTCACTCGAACACAATGAGTGATGCTATCTCTATGCTAGAAAAGTCTATGTCACCTTGTGTCCTGTGGCAGCTTTTGTTTCTTCACAATACCATGTAAATATCTCCTTGTTTTGTGACAGGAATAGTCTTTGTTCCAACAGCTTCCTTTACAATACATGCTTGTAAAAGTCTTCAATATTTGAGGTAGTAGAGAAAGGCTTGGTCAAACATGAGAATGTCCATTTCATCCTAAAAGTCCCCAAGAGGGCAACAGTTCAACTATTTAACATCACAGTTCATCTACTTGGTGAGGCCTAAGCATCTCTCATGTTTCTGCCAGTAAATATAAAATATATTTCTTCATGAATTCACAACAAATCCCCCCTTGTGAAGTGTTCAAATGCCGGGAGTCGTTTGAAAGACTTCACCAATGCAAAACGTTGAAGAAATATGGCTTCATTCGGGTCTTGTAAATCTAGCTGTGGAGATGGATCCGTATTGTGGATCTATGTTTAAAGGGTGTAGACACCTTCATGTGGGTGTAATTCTTTGAAGGGAAAACACAAAATGGGTTGGTGATTGATGTGTGCATCTCAGGGTCGTCATCCGTTGGTTGGCAGGAAATGGATCGCTCCGGGCACCTTTGAGTCTTGGCCGTCCTGGTAGGTTTGTCCGTGTAGACTGGCCATCAGTGGTGTTCCGGAATCCCCCATACGGTTCCTTCTCTGGATGTTTCACACACATTGGACTCTCGGTTCTGTTGACCGGCTCATGGACATCTTAGTCCTGTAAGGGAAAATGGATTCCGTTAGAAAAGACATATATAGTCTCCTTTTTTTTTTTTACATGATCTGTGTTTGAGATCTCAGCGTTAAGCTGGTATCCTGGGCTTCCTCAGAGCCCTTTTTTTTTTCCCATTGAGTCATCAGTCCTTTAACTAAACGCTCTGGATAGCAGGACAACGTATGAAACATTTGCTATGGGAGACAAAGCTTCAGGGCTTATTAACATGAGGACATTTCTTTACAGCTGGGGATACCAGACATGAAGGACTGACTGACATTCTTCAGAACCATTTTTTTTTTTTTAACTACTTGTAGCAGTTCTGGAATAATAACAATTAAAACATTTAAGTTTGACATGTGACACTTATTGTCAGTACTAAGATATTTGACATTATAGTCAACCTTCTACTTGTGAGGAATAAAACAAATAAAATCTCCCCCCTTTGGGGTGTCAATACAATTTATTTGAGGCAATCAAACTACCTTATGCGGGTGACTCCTCATCTTTTACCAAAATATCAAACCATTTAGGCCTCCTGATATTAATGTCTTTAGGATTCGGTCTTCCTCTGGAATCACCGTCTTAGGCGACTTCTTGAAATTAGGCTGTTTGGAGCGACCTGTGTATGTCAGAGGAATGAAGTGACCACTGAAAAATAGGAGAATAATTAATATCTAACAACCACCATCCCCCGGTAGGGATTTCAGGATCTTCATTACTGTGACCTGGGGAAAAACATGGTGTTAGAACTTCTGTCTCCAATACCCTTATTCAGTGCATTCCTCTGATTTATTTTAACATAGGCGCTTCAAAGGCTCTGTGGCCCTTGGTTGGCCACAGGATTTTCCCCTTGAAGAAATGCTATTCACGTTCCGTACAGCAAAACCGTGTAACATATTCCTAATTTGAACGATTTTGGATTTTGCATTGCTTACAGGTTGATCAGGATTGGGTCGTGGGACCCGGTTTCTGTGTCTTCTAGGGACTACTGGCTCAGTTTGATCAGACATATCCTCATCAGAACCACTGTCTTCATTTTGGGATATTTGTCTGGGCCTTAGTTGCTCCCTATTTTTCCGGGGATTTTGGGGTGTCCTACCCTGTGATTGCTCCCTATTTACCTGTGTAGGCCCCCGGGGCCAATCACACTGGTGAGGGTGTCTACCCTTAGGTTTAATTCTGACCCGTGGGAGATACACCCTATAGTTTCTTTCGAAGTTTGGGCCAGGATCCCATGGGTGGTACTCCCGAGGTGGTCTTTGCTCCCCCCTTCTATTTGGTGGGGTATCTGGTCTCCTGCTAGGGAAACTCTTTGGCACGTCTCCTCTGACTATGTCAGCGTATGTCTTTTTCTGGGTTTCACCATGTACTGATTTAGGAGATACATGAATTTCATTCACAAATTTATTTGAGGGCTCAGGCCCCCCTTTGTTTTCATCAGTCTGTTGGAAAGAATACAAATTGTCACTCTCTTTTACCAACGACTCCTGTGAACACCCCCCTTTGTAATCTTTTGCTAAACTCACTTTTATGTAGTTAGGTAGGGCCTTGAAAGATGTGGATTTAAACTCAGGGTGGTTGTGATCTGGCTCCTTTTCTGCTACGTGGGAAGCACTTTTGAGCACAGCCAGATTTTCGAGGCCTAAAACTGATAGGGTATTTTCATAGGTCTCGATGTGGTCAATAACGCACATGGATCCCTCTTCCTTAAAGTCTGGGACAGCATAATTTACAAATTTTATTATTTCTGAGGTGTCTTGTATAGGGGTGTCTGGCTTTTTCTCTGATCCCAAAGAAAATTGATTAGATCCCCTTTCATGTGGTGGTTCACTTTTTACCCCCGTTTGCTCCACAGATGGCTTGGAGTAGGATATTGGTTCTTTTTCTGATTTCTCCCCATTGTCTGACTCCCAACCTTCATATTCAGAATCAGATTCAGAGTCAGATCCTGAAGTACTGTCAGACTCGTCACTAAAGACTGGGACAGCATCATTTACAAATTTTATTATTTCTGAGATATCTTGTTTAGGGGTGTCTGGCTTTTTCTCTGATCCCAAAGACAATTGATTAGATCCCCTTTCATGTGGTACTTCACTTTTTACTCCCCTTTGCTCTACAGATGGCTTGGGGTAAGATATTGGTTCTTTTTCTGATTTCTCCCCATTGTCTGACTCCCAACCTTCATATTCAGAATCAGATTCAGAGTCAGATTCTGAAGTACTGTCAGACTCGTCACTAAAGACTGGGACAGCATCATTTACAAATTTTATTATTTCTGAGGTATCTTGTTTAGGGGTGTCTGGCTTTTTCTCTGATCCCAAAGAAAATTGATTAGATCCCCTTTCATGTGGTACTTCACTTTTTATTCCCCTTTGCTCTACAGATGGCTTGGGGTAAGATATTGGTTCTTTTTCTGATTCCTCCCCATTGTCTGACTCCCAACCTTCATATTCAGAATCAGATTCAGAGTCGGATTCTGAAGTACTGTCAGACTCGTCACTAAAGACTGGGACAGCATCATTTACAAATTTTATTATTTCTGAGGTATCTTGTTTAGGGGTGTCTGGCTTTTTCTCTGATCCCAAAGGAAATTGATTAGATCCCCTTTCATGTGGTACTTCACTTTTTACTCCCCTTTGCTCTACAGATGGCTTGGGGTAAGATATTGATTCTTTTTCCGATTCCTCCTCATCGTCTGACTCCCAACCTTCATATTCAGAATCAGAGTCAGAATCATATTCAGAGTCAGATTCTGAAGTACTATCAAACTCGTCCCTTTCAGGGATGCGTATCTGAGTATTACCCTGGGGCATAAACTTCATTTGTTCTATTGATTTTTCTAATTGCTTAATTAGGGGTTCCTGCCAACTTCCTGAATTTCCACTGCCTATTACTCGGCAACTTCCTAAATTTCCACTGCCTATTACTCGGCAATTTTCGTCAGGAGACTCGTTTTCCTGCAGAAAACTCTCCCTCTCCTCTATTAATTGTTCCCACTCTTTACTTATTTGGTGGAATCCGTCCATAATTGTTTTAGCGTCCTTTTTTGCTTGTTCAAATTTATCTAGAAAATCTAAGATATCATCTTTCTGTTGGGTACTTTGATATTTGAACTCAATCTGAAGATACAGCAGGATCATACTTAATTCCAAAAGAAGGTGATCAAGCCTTTTTATTCCCTTTGTCTTAGAGAAGCTGTCTGTGAGTTCATTACTTTGACCTTCCGCGTTCCACATGTCTTTCATTAACTGACTGGCGCGGCTTTTACGGTCTTTAATGTATGCTTCTAGACCAGTCTCATTAGACAAACTTTTTCTGACATGATCCGTCATTTCAATTTTAGAAATTATTTCCAACATTTCCTGTACTTGTACCAATTTTCTCTGAGTACTCATACTACCACTAAGGGCTGACTCTTGATCATCCCCCCCCAACATGAAATTCACTTTGACCAGACATTTTTGGCATAAAAATAAAAATTTTCCAAAAATTAATAATTAATAATTAAAATTTCATGCAAAGTATTATGTATGTCACCACCATAACTATGATTGATCTTGTACAAAACATCGACGTTATCTCAGCTCAGTGCCTCCATTATGTAGTGAATTTTCAGTCAGAATAAGTTGTGCCTTTTTAAGGACAGGTTTCCCGCACAATAATTATCCTTGAGTAATTTTTAACGAAGATATTTTTAAGATACAAAATCAATCAATATGACACAGTCTATACTTGTGAAACTTATTCACGGAGACGTGTGGTCATACGAAATAGAAATTTTATTGGTAAACAAACACAAATAATCACATGAAATTAAGATACCGATTGTGTTACATGAACGTCTTGAAAATCAATAAAAACACTTGCAAAAATGGGCGTTCCGTCCCTTTGACATAATACCACCATGATAACTTCTCGGTAGAATCAATAACCTTGTGAACTTGACAATTAAACAGATCATCTGTATTTCACACGTACAACCGTTACTTTGCTGCAGGTAAGTAAGTGGTTAAAATTGTGAAATAAATTAGACGTTTGCTTTGTCAATAAATGTGGCAACTATGCAAAAAGAAAAATATAATGAAAAATTTGAATCTTTAGAGAAAAATCTACAAGGTGGTTATTGATTCGGGAGAATGATTATCAACTGTATAATATTCAATACATCAATATTTGTGAGAACATATCAATATTTGAGAGAACATGCAAAATAAAATCAACATGACATAATTACCCATTCCAGGATGGCTGCAATTCCTATGGGCTAGTTACCAGAGTTAAGATGGCTGCCATAGTTTCAAAATGGATACTCCTAAAGAGGATTTACTTCTTGTGACCTCCGAGTTCTCAGTATTAGGTGTTGAGGAATTTTCATGAATGTAAAGAGATGTATTCATGCATGGGGCATGAGTGTCAGTCCAGGAGTGTGTGTGTCTCCCAGTGTCCCCCCTCAGGGTGGATCCCTGAGCTCTCCCCCTGAGCTCTCTCCTCCTTCCGTTCGTTGGTCTGTCCCCCGTCTCCCATCTTCCTTGCCTCTAAATACCATTTCAGATAATAAGACCATAAAAATTATAATGGCTCTGCCCAAAAGGAGGTGGCTCACTTCCCATTGGGTTAGGAGACGTAATGATTAACTTCCTCTGGAAACTTAGTGAGTTCAAATAATACCACCTTCAACCACCAGGTGTCTCACACATGTTTTGAGTCCATCCTTTTAAATTAATATGTCCTATTTTCATAAGGTGTATAATGGCAAGGATAAGTATATACCTTTACATATTCTGGTACTCGGTCTAATGTAAAATACACTCAGTATAAGTTTGATTAATCATCCTTACATAACTTGGTTATATACCTGTATCTCTATAAATGTATATCTGTAAACTGGTCTATCTAGGAAACACACACATTGTTATATATTTCATCAATACCACATAAAAATGATTATTTATATGGATACCTGTATAACTTCTGGTATCTCCACTGAACATTTGTTTATCTTAAGTGTAGGCTACAATCTTATATGATTATAATCATGATTACATGTTTTTCCTAATACTAATTCGTTACCTAAAACACTTCTACTTCTAAAATCACACTTTCATATACATTTTCTTCATAGCAAAGTTGTTGGGTCCGCAGATGCCAACATTATAATGTCTCTGTGACCTACAATGTCAGAGATAGTTTAAAATGACTTATGATAACCTTATTGATACCTTATATTATTTTTGACTAGCACAATATTCAACTTTCACTAATGTGTTGAGAGGGACCTTGAACCTTCTCACTGGGTGTTTAGAACTGACTTGTTTGTCTAAACCATCCTAAAAGTTCATACAATGGTTCTGTTAACCAAGGTGGTAGCTATTTAAACAGTTCTTCACTCGAACACAATGAGTGATGCTATCTCTATGCTAGAAAAGTCTATGTCACCTTGTGTCCTGTGGCAGCTTTTGTTTCTTCACAATACCATGTAAATATCTCCTTGTTTTGTGACAGGAATAGTCTTTGTTCCAACAGCTTCCTTTACAATACATGCTTGTAAAAGTCTTCAATATTTGAGGTAGTAGAGAAAGGCTTGGTCAAACATGAGAATGTCCATTTCATCTTAAAAGTCCCCAAGAGGGCAACAGTTCAACTATTTAACATCACAGTTCATCTACTTGGTGAGGCCTAAGCATCTCTCATGTTTCTGCCAGTAAATATAAAATATATTTCTTCATGAATTCACAACAGCCCAAATTATAGGTGAACTTTCTTGCCTGTAATCCAGGATTGTATCTGTTAATATTTTTTACAAAGCATCATAAATCAGTCTGCAATTATACGTACAATAACCACAAGTTTTGAATGTGTATCTTATTTTGGCTACAACAGATTGAAGTCAAATGTGAAAAACAGAAAGTCATGAAATATTAATGGATCAGTGGGAATCATGAACTTGACAACTCCAGAAGTTTAGATTTGTTTTATTTATTTATTTTGCTGTCTTGACTGTAGGTAGATTAAATTTGAAACACTAAATAACTCTCTACATGCATTGAATCAACTTAAATTTAACTTTCTTTTCAACAATCAGGAATCAAAGCCAGTGAGCCAATGAGGAGAGAAAGGGGGTGGGGCCAAACTGCAGCTTTGTGTCTGAATCAACACACAGAGCAGCAGCTCAGCTTGGGTGCCCTCATAGCAAGATGCTTGCTGTAGAGGCACTCAGCAGGAGGGAGGGGCCAGGAGCGCTGAAGGGGGAACCAAGAAGAGGAGGATCTGGGCTGCCCTGCGCTAAACCACTGCACAGAGCGGGTAAGTATAACATGTCTGTTATTTTTAAATAAGAAAAAAATTAGACTTTAAGGAGGCGACTGCTGCCTGCTTCTTAACAACCAGTAAACAGCATGGTTGTTAAGGAGTGGGCGGCCACCACATCCCTAACAACCAATGAGTCATCAGCTATCAGTGGCAAAAGAATTGCCTGCAATAAAAAAATTTGAATGTGGTCCCCCAATGCATACCAGGCCTTTTGGGTCTGGTATGTATTTCAAAGGGAACCCCACGCCAAATTTAAAAAAAATTGCATGGTGTCCCCCCAAAATCCATTTCAGATACTTATCCAAGCATGCAGCCTGGCAGGTCAGGAAAGGGAGGGGAAAAGCGATGACCCCGATTCTGAACTATACAAGGCCACGTGCCCCCAACATGGGGGGCGTTTGGGGTGGGGGCTATTCCCCCCCAAAGCACCCTGTCCCCATGCCGATGGGGACAAGGGCCTCTTCCCCACTACCCTGGCTGGAGGTTTTTGGGGTCTGCAAGCTGTTTTTTTTTTGAATTCCTGTTTAACAAGGGGGCCCCCAGATCCTGCTCCCCCATGTGAATGTGTAAGGGGTACATAGTACCCCTACTCATTCACCAAAAAAAAATCTGTAGTGTAAAAAAGACATTGGACAGTTTATGACAAGTCCTTTATTTAAAAAATGAAAATAAAAAATGTCCCCATGATCAATTATGTCACCCGCCACCACTGCCAACCCAAAAAAAATAAATAAAAGCCTGATGATGATGAAGGCTCCTGCTGTCTGATGGGCCCTACATAACTAAGGGGCAGGGCTACCCGGGGATGTAACTGGGTAACCTCACCCCCTCGACCCAGCATGCTCCTGGCCAATGACTTCACAAGGGGCAGTGTCACCTGGTGAAGTCACCGGGTGACCCCCCCGGCCCTTAGTTATTTAAGAACTGTCAGATGGCAGAGCTGTCAGACGATGGGAGCCTTCGGCACGAGCAGGCCTTTTTTTTTTAGGGTCGGCAGCGGTCATCATGATTGATGATGCATCTACACAGGGGACTTTTTTTAAATAAAAAACTGTCTAATGTCTATTTTACACTACACTTTTTTTTGGTGAATGAGTATGGGGTACTAGGTGCCCCATACTCATTCACATAGGGGGGTGGGTTCTGAGGGCCCCCTTGTTAAATGGGGCTTCCAGATTCCGATAAGCCCCCCATACCCACAGCCCCCCTACCCCCATGTTGAGGGAATGTGGCCTGGTATTGTTCAGGAGAGGGGGGGCGCTCACCCATGCCCTCCACCTTTCCTGACCTGCTGGGCTGCAAGCTCAGATAAGGGTCTGGTATGGGTTTTGGGGGGACACAACACCATTGTTTTTTCAAATTTTGGCATGGGGTTCCCCTCAAAATCCATACCAGACCCAAAAGGCCTGATTTGCACTGGGGAACCCACAACTTTTTTCACTTTTTTTATTGCTGGTAATTCTTTTTTTCACATTCAGCTGTCAGCAGGGAACCCCTCTGACAGCTGATGACTCATTGGTTGTTAAGGATGCAGTGGCCACCCGCTACTTAGCAACCATGCGGTTTACTGGTTGTTAGGGGTGGGGGCAGCTACGCGCTCCTTAACAACCCCTATTTATGATTTAATGTAAATTTAGATAACGTAAATTAATATGCCAGGCGTTAAATTACAGCATGGTTTCACCACTAAAATAGCGCAACACTTCATAAAATAACTATAAATTTGTGGTATTTTAGTACCGTTTTTTTGTGAATGCTAAAAAACTTTTTTGAAAAATGCGGAGCTGTATTTTACCGCATTTTCTAAGGGGAAACATACCACTTTGTGAATGGAGCCCAATAGGAGGTATCATATATAACGAATGGTTAGAAATACCAAGCTTATATTATCCATAAAAAGATGACTTTGAGGAGATTTCATGAATATGTATAAATAAATCCAAGGATAGTTAAAATATTTTATTAAGATCTTAAAAAGCACAAGACAACATCAGTCAGATTAATTTCTGCAAAAACTCTTCTATACTGATAGTAAAATTATTTCTTTAAATTTGACTGTGTGTTTGTTCAGGAATGATTTTTTTATGCATGAGAGACAAAATTGTCTACCTCTCTACCAAAATTGCTTGCATTTGTGAAGGGTTACGGTTCATAACATTTGCCTTTTTTGCCTACTCGAAAGAGCAAGAAGGCCCAAATTATAGGTGAACTTTCTTGCCTGTAATCCAGGATTGTATCTGTTAATATTTTTTACAAAGCATCATAAATCAGTCTGCAATTATACGTACAATAACCACAAGTTTTAAATGTGTATCTTATTTTGGCTACAACAGATTGAAGTCAAATGTGAAAAACAGAAAGTCATGAAATATTAATGGATCAGTGGGAATCATGAACTTGAAAACTCGAGAAGTTTAGATTTGTTTTATTTATTTATTTTGCTGTCTTGACTGTAGGTAGATTAAATTTTAAACACTAAATAACTCTCTACATGCATTGAATCAACTTAAATTTAACTTTATTTTCAACAATCAGGAATCCTGAATTTTTTTGTCAATGAGTCTATGTATGTGGCTGCATTAATATTTTATCATGTTATTTAAAATTAGAATTGCATTAATCTATCTGGAAATAATGTTAACACAGGCCTTGGCATTCCCCCAATATTAAGTTATGCTTTAATTCTGTGCAGTGTAATGCCCCGTACACACGGTCGGATTTTCCGACGGAAAATGTGCGATCGGAGCGTGTTGTCAGAAATTCCGACCATGTGTGGGCTCCATCGGACATTTTCTGACACACAAAGTTTGAGAGTAGGCTATAAAATTTTCCGACAACAAAATCCGATCGCGTCAATTCCGACTGTGTGTGGACAATTCCGACGCACAAAGTGCCACGCATGCTCAGAAGAAATTCCGAGAAGGAACAGCTCGGTCTGGTAAAATTAGCGTTCGGGAGGGGGCGTGGCTTAGCGAGCGAACGAGATGGCAGCACATTAGCGGAGCTCCGTGAACGGACACAGCCGACAGCACTTTACCCCTCATACCTGGGTCGGGAGATGGGCAGACTGACTCACCAGACCTCTTACCCCAAAACACGCTGAACTCCAGTGTCTTCCTCGTCCAGAAGCATCTCGGAGCTACTCAGAGCTAAACCCACGGACTGAGGCAGCATGGCGGGACACAAGATGGCGGGCTCTCAGCGGTAGGAAGATGATTTTAGCGAGGACTCGCAATCCGCTCTGGAGGACACAGGTAGGAGTGGGACACGCTCACCCAAACCCCTCACCTACGCCGACATGTCTGGCTTTGCAGCAGACATTAAAGCAACATTCTCAGCTGCCATTACAGATTTAAAGACTAATCTGCTAGTGCTGTCTGACAAGATGGAGGCTGTAGAAGTGCAGGGAAAGCACAGAGACAGAGAACTATTCAGATTAGACAAGATCGCAGATACATGTTTCCCACTTCATTGAAATGAACCAGCACACAGAGGACCTCGATAACCGAGGAAGGAGAAACAACATCAGGGTGAGAGGGATCCCTGAGTCGGTAGATAATGACCAGATAATTCCTGCCCTAAAACGAGTGTTTAACAGTCTATTGGAAAGACAGGAGGATTCGGACATAGAATTCGTCAGAGCACACAGAGCACTCAGAGCTAGAGGCCCGGATACTGCTCCCCCAAGAGACATAATATGCTGCCTGCAGAGTTTCCCTCTTAAGGAGGATATCATGAGGAAAGCAAGGAGGAATGACCATATCATTTTTAATGGGGCGAACATAATGTTATATCAAGACCTCTCAAAGATTACACTGAAAAACCGCAGGGCTCTGCGACCCCTCCTGGATAAACTAAGGGAAAGAGACATAAGATACACATGGTGCTTCCCCTTTTCCCTTGTAACCACAGTCTCAGGAAAACAACTTGTGTTACGCATGCCAGATGATCTCCCTGATTTTTGTGCAGCCCTGGATTTGGACTTAATTGAACTACCTGAATGGTACCAGGAGTTTACCCACACCAGAAGCCCACCCAGCTCCCCCCTATCTACCCCTGATAAACAACTATCCAAGAAAATGAAACATGGAAAGGGAGGAGGAACAATGAGGGGGACCCCTGCATCACGTTCCACACCATCCAGGTTTCGCAAACTTGACTGATCCAGCACCCTTCCTACCAGGACCTCCCCAATGGTCTCCCACACTAAGGACTGAGCAATATGTTAAATCACTACTACCGGCCAATTTCACATGTGTATGGTCATAATGGCATGATAAGATCCACGTAAACCATCACAGTTAGGGGCTAAAGCAATCGTAACCGAGTTGAGGTTCCCACATTGGGTTGATTTTGGTACATTGCAGTTAAGGCCTAGAAATGGTTCCCTATCTAACGCTTCGTAAGAAGAAGTGCCTTGAAACAAAATCACTAAGATAACCTACAGATCTATGTGTTGCGTGCCAGCTATTCTTAGACTTTGGAATACAAATCAATCGATACGGACTACTATAGACCATAGGCCGGCCAAGCTGATTTGTTTATCCCAAACTACCGAAACGCAGATAATGATACCTGAATGCGGATAAGAACCTGATGCAGGAGTCACTAGCTGCTATAGACAATGCTCTATATCCATAAGAGAACTAAAGGGAGAGGCTCTGGAACAGGAAGTTCTCTCTGGACCCAAACTCAAATGTTGCCTTAAAGAGGCTGTGTCGTTCTTTTTCTCCATTTTACCTGACTTAACAGTTACCTAGTTTAAAACAAGTTTTTAAAACTTTCGGACGCTGACTTCCCACGTACCCACAAAAGTGTATCTGAGCCGAGTTTCTTGACTCCTGTACACACCTCTGGTGTTTTCTTTTTTATCTAATAGCTCTCCTTCCTTCTCCCTTTCTCACACTGTTCCTCTCCCCCTCTTGCCATCCAGCTAACCACTACCGTGCTACGGTGGAGATCGGTCGTTAACAAGCTCCTCAATCTTTTACAGGACACACATACTGACTCCAACCATCCAACTATACTGATGGCCTACTCATCATTGTGGAAACCCCCCAGAGTGATCTCGCACAACATAAGAGGACTCAATACCCCAGAGAAAAGGATATCACTCCTTCGAGAACTGAAGAAGGGTAAGCCACACTTTGTTTTCCTCCAAGAGACCCATTTTAAAACAGGTCATATTCCAAAACTCACCAATACCTACTTTACGGAGGCCTATCACGCAACAAATGATAAAAACTAAAACTAAAACAATAGTGTCTGCGCTAGAAAAAAAATCTCATCAATCAAAAGTGCAGCAATAATAAACATAAGCAACATAAATATTTAAACAAATAGTCCACTGGAGTGAAAATACCCCTATGTGCTAGAATATAAAGTGCACAGTGCTAAATAAAATACACAATGTGAGTGATAAGTCAAAAACCTATCACATAAATATCAAAGAAATATAAGGGGATATAACTCCTGGTGAATAAAAATAAAGTCCAAGACAGTGTATATCCAGAGATATAAAAGTGCCCAGAAGAAACATAGTCCGAAGATTTAGTGAAATTCACATATCCTTCCTTCCAAACGTGTATCACCAAGAAACATGCTGTAGTGTCTTCCAGCCACCCCCACAGGTGTATATGCTCACCTTCCTGTGTGTGACACAGCGATTAAACTATGTCAAACAAAGCCTTGGAGCCACTCCTGTGCTCATTTGGAATCAGCTGTGCAGACCTCCAATGCTCTCAAACGAAGGTAATATATGCAAAAGAAAAAAACTCCATAGCGCAATATTGCAAGATGTAATAAAAGGATTTTAATAAAATAATTCTCTCCCCTTGATGGGGTACTCACATGCTATGGGTGCGTGAGTGCACCATCCTTAACAGACAATAAACGGTCAATCTCACGGTGTGGCGTGTGATGCGGTATGTGTAACGAAACTCTCCTTCTCTCTCTCTGCTGACAGCTCCGTCCAGGCCCCTCCCCTACGCGTGTTCGGCACCGGGACCACGTGCCTTCATCAGGGGGAATCTGATTGGACGGGAGCTCCAGAGTAAATTTATAGCTCCGGCGGCCATTTTGCCTAAGACCGCGGACACTATTGTTCGTAGGCTACAGCTGCGTCCATAGCGGCCATTTTCCCTTGGACCATGGATCAAGCTAAGGTAAGCCATGTCAATCATGGCAGCCATTTTGCCTAGGACCACAAATATAAGTATAACCCCTAGTAGAATGTAGAGGTAGCCCCTACAGCCATTTTTCCTAAGGCTACAGACATGCTAAACCGTAAGGTGTGCACTAATGATGATACGACCGCGCAATGAGCGATCCAATAAAGCATTGTGCAGATGTTTAAATAATTGCTTTAAGATGAATAAATTATTTAAATGATTATGTACAGGACGGAGCGGTCTAGCAAAGAGAGCACCGCCACGCACCCCACACGCTCAGATAACCACAAATATTTATATATCACAGAATATCCTATCTAATATGTAAAAAATCAAGCATAAAAATTATGTATATATTCGATAACCCCAGGAATAGATCGATAGAATTAAAAATAAAAATAAAAATACAAATTAAAATTAAAATATTATTTAAAATATTAAATGAAATAAAACTACACTTTATTATAGGAATATTAATATTAAAATGTGTGTATACTAAGCATGTCTACGAACATATTAATAAAAACACTGTGGAGAGATAATTGAACTATCAAGAGGAATAAAAAACCATCATAAGTATATGATCTATAATAAATGCCCCAACTCAACTCAAAGAAACAAGGAAACAGAAGTAATAAAAGAGTATACCACCAAAGTCAACAATATCAATAATTACTAAGGAAACATCTCAAATCAAATTCTCTATTCAATCCCCCAGGGACCAAAGATCCAAGCTGGTGTATCCACCAGGATTCCCTTTTACTTATCTCTCTGACAAAATTGGAACCCCTCCAGTGGCGTTTGGGTGCCTCAATTCCCCAAAACTTCATGCCAATGGTACTTTGGTTGTGTACCCTCTTAAAGTGCACATATAAACCATGTTTATCGGACCCATTGCGTATGTGCCTCACATGTTCTTCCATGCGATCTTTGAGAGCCCTAGTGGTGCGCCCCACATACACCAGGTCGCATGGGCACTTCAAGGTATAGACCACCCCTACTGTGTCACATGATATGAAATCCCTAATCTTATACGATAAGTTGTTTCTAGGGTTCGAGAATTCCTTTAACCTCCTAGTGTTATCCGGAATCCTTCTACAACTATAACACCTCCCACAGCTATAGAATCCTTCTAGGTCCAGAAACATTTTAGGTTTTGGAGGGGGTGGGTCTACCACATTATGTATTAGCCTGTCCCGCAAACTGGGAGCTCTCTTAAAAACAAATTTAGGCTTATTCGGGAGAACATCTTTAAGTTGGGTGTCCTGTTTTAACACACTCCAATATTTACATATAATCCTCCTTACTTCATAACTTTGTGCAGAATAATCAAGAACCACATTAATACCCTCATGATTATCATCGTTGGTTACTTTAGTGACATCTTTTAAAAGATCCGCCCTACTCATGCTTCTAATCTTACTTCTTTCCTTCTCCAAAAACTCCTTCTGGTATCCCTTCTCCAAGAACATGGTGCTCAGCCTCTCTGACTGGGTCTCGTAATCCAACATCCTAGTGCAATTCCTTCGCATCCTCATATACTGTCCTCTTGGGATGTTACTTAACCAGGGTTTGTAATGGCAACTTGTAACCGGAATGTACGAATTCCGGTCCGTAGTTTTGAAGAAGGATCTGGTAATGATACCCTCACTGGTATTGAAAATCTCTAGATCCAAAAAATGTATACTCTCTGTACTCACATTCCAGGTGAGGGAGATATTGCGATCATTGACATTCATGGAGTTCAGTAACCCCATCAGACCTTCCATATCCCCTCTCCAAATGATTAAAAGATCGTCTATAAATCTCTTGTATAGTAAGATATCTCCATTATCATCCCTTAGATTCTCCTCTTCCTCCCATTTAGCCATGTAGAGATTTGCTACACTAGGGGCGAATTTGGCGCCCATCGCGACGCCTTTCTTCTGTAAGTAGATCTTGTTGTCATACCAGAAAAAGTTGTTCCGTAAACAGAAGTCCAAACACTTCAAAAGAAAAAACGTAAAATCCTCATCAATTGAGTCTTCCTTGTCCAAGGCCCACTTAACAGCATTCAGGGCGCCCTCATGATCGATGTTAGTGTACAATGAGGCTACATCTCCTGTAGCCATAATCATATCCTTATGTGCAGTACACCCACCAAGCAGCTGCAGAGTGTGCTTGGTGTCTTTAAGATAGGCGCTTGTTTTCTTCACTAACGGCTGTAGATGGATATCTATGTACTCTCCTAATCTGGAGGTAAGAGATCCGATACCACTCACTATCGGTCTCCCGGGTGGATTTAAGCTGTCCTTGTGGATCTTAGGTAAGTAGTAGATTACAGGCATTTTACTGACCATAGGGATTAAGTACTTGGCTTCGTGCTTGTTCAGAAAGCCTTCATCAGTTCCAAACTTAATAATGTCCTCCAATACACCTTTACAGGATTTGGAAGGGTTACCATCAAGGGGTTGGTAAGTATCAGTGTCGCTCAGTATCCTTCCCATCTCATCTTTATACTGTTGTAGTGAGAGGACGACGACCCCTCCCCCTTTGTCCGCTGGTCTAATCACTATGTCCTTTCTATTTTCCAGTGAATCCATTCCTCTTTTTAAATCTCTCTGCTCATATACCTTCTTAACTGGTAACTGTTCTAACTCAGAGGTGACCAATTTTTTGAATAAATCAACATATTTATTGTTGGATATATAGGGGTTGAACACTGAGTTGTTCCTTAAGCTAGTGAACCTGTGGTTAGTGACAGCCCTCTCAACAGGGTTGAGGGCATAATATTTTTTAATATTGAGTTTCCTAACCAATTTCTGTACACCGACGTAGGTATCGAATTTATTAAGCCCTTTTTTCGGGGCATATTTGATTCCCTTATCCAGAACTAGTAGTTCCTCTCTTGATAGTTCCACTCCACTCAAATTAAAGATTCCCTGTCCTAATCTTCCCGCCTTCTTTTTCTGTTGTACTCTTCGTCCAGCTCTCCCTCCTCTCTTCCTGGATTTCATGCTTCTCGGACGGGTCCTCCCCTGGTCCCCCCTAAAAAAGATTCATCCAGGAAGTTGTCATTGTCACTCAAAGGTTGGAAGCTGTTGGTTACAGGTACTCCATAGTGGTCCTGTTGATGTTTTTCGTATCTAACTCTCTGCGGTTTGGGGGAATAGTAAACTCCACCTCTACGTGTATCTTCTCTTGCATATGTGGGGTACCCTCTAAAGGGAGGTTGGTACGGCAAGGGGCCCCTGTAAGGTGCACGATTTCCTCTCTGGGGTGTATTCTGCTGATTCCCGTAACTCCTATATTGGTGGTATGGAGTACTGTGTTGGTATCCATATTGCCTTTGATAGCCATATGAGTTCTGTTGGCCACTCCTGTATTGAGGGGCCGGATACGGGGGATAGCCCATATCGTTTTGCTCTCTCTCCTGCTGAGCCCTATAGCCATTATCCTGATAGGTGGGGGCCTCATATCCCCAATTCCCACTATTGGGAGGTGGGCCATTTCTCCCCTCATTATTCGGTCGCCTAGGTGGATTATATTGCGATTTTCTTGGGGGTTGGCGATAAGGTGTGTGGGGTAACGCATCATCCTGACGATGCGGTGGGAACCCTCTATTAAATGGTTTATTGTTCTGTTGCTGTGAATAGGGCTGACCCTGTGGTTGTGGTACCATATTGGTAACTGCCCCCGCTTGTGAATGAGGGTTAACTGCGGTGGTGGACGCCAATGTTGATTGCCAACGAAAGACTTGTTTATTTTGGTAGTCTTCGAAGTCCCTTTGGTACTTCTTCGAAGTCCCTTTGGTACTTCTTCTTCTTTACATTTTTATTTTCTGTGTCTTTCTTCTGCATATTCCTCTGCAGCTCCCCCATAAGTTTGGTGTATTCAGGGTGATTGATGAGGGAGCTGAGTTTATCCCTAATGTCCTTAATTTGGTTCTCCAGAAGATTTAATTTACGCTGTTTTCTCTTCATAAGGAATTCCATAATCTCCCTTCCTTTACCCACAAAAAATGCATACCACTCCTCCACATCATCAACCCCTAGTAAGCCATCGTTAATGGGAACATCCCATCGTAGCTTCCTAGGGACCAGACCATCCTTTAAATATTTCCTCATGGTGGATAGATCCCACCATATATTACTCTTTTTGTCCATACAATGCCCTAATTTCCTAATAAGCTGCGTAATATCATTCTCATTAGTATTAGTGGTAGAGAAGAGATCCTCCAGATCAATTTCTCTGTTCTCAAAAAAGGCAAAAGGATCCATCAGGCTACTAGCAAGAATATGAAAATCAGGGAAACAAAAATAGTGAGCAACCCTGCGAGCCACTTATGGATGGATGCCTACAAAATGGTGAGTGATTAGTCTTAAGTGGAGACCAGCTGCAAACACTCAGTCACATTTCATAATCGTGCAAAGAGATAAAAACTAAAACTAAAACAATAGTGTCTGCGCTAGAAAAAAAATCTCATCAATCAAAAGTGCAGCAATAATAAACATAAGCAACATAAATATTTAAACAAATAGTCCACTGGAGTGAAAATACCCCTATGTGCTAGAATATAAAGTGCACAGTGCTAAATAAAATACACAATGTGAGTGATAAGTCAAAAACCTATCACATAAATATCAAAGAAATATAAGGGGATATACACACATTTTAATATTAATATTCCTATAATAAAGTGTAGTTTTATTTCATTTAATATTTTAAATAATATTTTAATTTTAATTTGTATTTTTATTTTTATTTTTAATTCTATCGATCTATTCCTGGGGTTATCGAATATATACATAATTTTTATGCTTGATTTTTTACATATTAGATAGGATATTCTGTGATATATAAATATTTGTGGTTATCTGAGCGTGTGGGGTGCGTGGCGGTGCTCTCTTTGCTAGACCGCTCCGTCCTGTACATAATCATTTAAATAATTTATTCATCTTAAAGCAATTATTTAAACATCTGCACAATGCTTTATTGGATCGCTCATTGCGCGGTCGTATCATCATTAGTGCACACCTTACGGTTTAGCATGTCTGTAGCCTTAGGAAAAATGGCTGTAGGGGCTACCTCTACATTCTACTAGGGGTTATACTTATATTTGTGGTCCTAGGCAAAATGGCTGCCATGATTGACATGGCTTACCTTAGCTTGATCCATGGTCCAAGGGAAAATGGCCGCTATGGACGCAGCTGTAGCCTACGAACAATAGTGTCCGCGGTCTTAGGCAAAATGGCCGCCGGAGCTATAAATTTACTCTGGAGCTCCCGTCCAATCAGATTCCCCCTGATGAAGGCACGTGGTCCCGGTGCCGAACACGCGTAGGGGAGGGGCCTGGACGGAGCTGTCAGCAGAGAGAGAGAAGGAGAGTTTCGTTACACATACCGCATCACACGCCACACCGCGAGATTGACCGTTTATTGTCTGTTAAGGATGGTGCACTCACGCACCCATAGCATGTGAGTACCCCATCAAGGGGAGAGAATTATTTTATTAAAATCCTTTTATTACATCTTGCAATATTGCGCTATGGAGTTTTTTTCTTTTGCATATATTACCTTCGTTTGAGAGCATTGGAGGTCTGCACAGCTGATTCCAAATGAGCACAGGAGTGGCTCCAAGGCTTTGTTTGACATAGTTTAATCGCTGTGTCACACACAGGAAGGTGAGCATATACACCTGTGGGGGTGGCTGGAAGACACTACAGCATGTTTCTTGGTGATACACGTTTGGAAGGAAGGATATGTGAATTTCACTAAATCTTCGGACTATGTTTCTTCTGGGCACTTTTATATCTCTGGATATACACTGTCTTGGACTTTATTTTTATTCACCAGGAGTTATATCCCCTTATATTTCTTTGATATTTATGTGATAGGTTTTTGACTTATCACTCACATTGTGTATTTTATTTAGCACTGTGCACTTTATATTCTAGCACATAGGGGTATTTTCACTCCAGTGGACTATTTGTTTAAATATTTATGTTGCTTATGTTTATTATTGCTGCACTTTTGATTGATGAGATTTTTTTTTCTAGCGCAGACACTATTGTTTTAGTTTTAGTTTTTATCTCTTTGCACGATTATGAAACGTGACTGAGTGTTTGCAGCTGGTCTCCACTTAAGACTAATCACTCACCATTTTGTAGGCATCCATCCATAAGTGGCTCGCAGGGTTGCTCACTATTTTTGTTACGCAACAAATGATGCAGCTAAAACTGAGGGACCCTGGTGAGTAGAGATGCCCCATTCACCCTTAGAGAAAGTCTAATAGACCCCGAGGGCATATACGTCTTTCTCAAAGGCACATACTTCGATAGACCCATCACATTATCAAACGTTTACTTCCCTAACTCAGGTCAGGTTACCTTCTGCCAAAAAATAGTACGAGAACTGACTGGGTTCACATCAGGGCTACTTATATTGGGAGGAGACCTTAATGTGCTACTGAATCCAGCAGTTGACTCCTCTTCGGGGAAATCCTGCATTAAGTATAGCGCCCTTAAAATAATTAAAACACTCCTTATGGAGACTTAATCCCTCACTTATAACAGACCCGGAACTAATGCCCAAAATAACTGCAGCATTGTCTGACTATTTCAGACACAATAGTACACCTACAATGGATCCCATGACAATCTGGCAGACTCACAAATGCTGTATTAGGGGGAACTAATCAAATTAGGATCCCAAAGAAAGAAAAAACAGGAACAAGAAGTTACTAAACTGATAAATAAAATTAAAGCTTTAGAAAATAGTCATAAACAATCCCTATCGCTACAGTCAGCTAAAGAATTCCTTGACACTCGCAAGACACTACAACAAATATTTGAGCACAAATCTAAAAGAATGTTGTTCTTTAAAAAAAGCAACATACTATGAGACAGGTGACAAAACAGGCAGGCTGTTAGCTAGAGCGCTGAAAGAAGCTAATTCAAAAAATCACATAGCAGGAATCAGATCACAAAAGGGGACATTAGACGTCACCACTGAAGCTACAGCGGCACAATTCCAACAATTTTACTCAGAATTATACAACTTACCTATGCAACACAAACCGCATGACATAAAAGTTGACAGAAAGAAAGCCATACAAGATTACCTTACTGAGAGTGGGATCCCCAGACTCTGAGACATAGAGACATCCCCCTTAGAGAAAGAGATAACAGAAACAGGAATTAAGACAGCAATAAAAGACCTCAAACCAGGGAAAAGTCCGGGCCCGGATGGCTTCACATCAATTTATTACAAAACATTTAATGATATTCTAACAACCCCCTTGCAAAGAGCCCTGAATGCCTTGAATTCGACTACCCCAGTACCAGATGAATTTCTAGCAGCCCACATTACAGTAGTACCAAAACCAGGAAAAGACCCCACGGAATGCTCAAGCTACAGACCTATTTCATTACTGAATTTAGACCTGAAAATACTGGCTAAAGTGATGGCAAACAGATTGCGGTCCATTCTACACTCACTAATAGGTCCAGAACAGGTGGGCTTTATGCCTAACAGAGAAGCAAGGGATAATGTGATCAAGGTCCTTTTACTGACACATGTAGCACAAAATGGGAACTGTGGGGGTCTTCTCCTGTCCACGGATGCGGAGAAGGCCTTCGATAGAGTCGCATGGAACTATATGCTAGACACATGCAGATATGTCGGTTTAGGCCCGCGCATGATGACGTGGATCTCTGCCCTCTATGACAAACCATCTGCTCGGCTGAAGATTAACGGCTCGTTGTCGGAGAAGGTCTTGATCACAAATGGCACTAGACAGTAGGGCTGCGCATCTTCACTGGTCTCACGATTCGATTCGATTACAATTATCTGGTCAATGAATCGATTCGATTCGATTCCGCGATGCATCACGATGCATCACGATTACCGACGAGCTCCCACTTCCGCTTGGGCCGCCTAGGTGGCCCTTCCACCCTGCAATCTTCTGGGACACATCACAGTTCCCAAAAGATTGCCCGGCTATGCAGGACAGCGCAGTGAGACATGCGCACCCGGCTGTGAAGCTGCAAGCTGTCACAGCCGGATGCCCACAGTAGTATTGCCAGCGCTGTGGACAGGCGGGGGAGGACACTGCTGCTGGGAGGTCAAAAGGGATAGAATCCACAGATGACAAACAGCCCTGTGAAGTTCCCTCTACTGTCTCTGTGCTGACCAGTGGCGGCTGGTGCTCAAAATTTTTTTGGGGGGCGCAAACAAACTGAAAAATACTGAACCTCCCCCGTCAAACGCAGCCACTTGTGCACGTCAAACGCAGCCACCTGTGCCCATCAAATGCAGCCACCTGTGCCCAAACGCAGCCACTGTGCCCAAACGCAGCCACTTGTGCCCAAACGCAGCCACTTGTGCCCGCCAAACTCAGCCACCTGTGCCAAAATGCAGCCACCTGTGCCCAAACGCAGCCACTTGTGCCCGCCAAACTTAGCCACCTGTGCCAAAACGCAGCCACTTGTGCCCGCCAAACTTAGCCACCTGTGCCAAAACGCAGCCACCTGTGCCCAAACTCAGCCACTTGTGCCCGCCAAACTCAGCCACCTGTGCCAAAACGCAGCCACTTGTGCCCAAACGCAGCCACTTGTGCCCGCCAAACTCAGCCACCTGTGCCAAAACGCAGCCACCTGTGCCCAAACTCAGCCACTTGTGCCCAAACGCAGCCACTTGTGCCCGCCAAACTTAGCCACCTGTGCCAAAACGCAGCCACTTGTGCCCGCCAAACTTAGCCACCTGTGCCAAAACGCAGCCACCTGTGCCCACCAAACTTAGCCACCTGTGCCAAAACGCAGCCACCTGTGCCCAAACTCAGCCACTTGTGCCCAAACGCAGCCACTTGTGCCCGCCAAACTCAGCCACCTGTACCAAAACGCAGCCACCTGTGCCCAAACACAGCCACCTGTGCCCAAACGCAGCCACTTGTGCCCGCCAAACACAGCCACCTGTGCCCAAACGTAGCCACCTGTGCCCAAACGCAGCCACCTGTGCCCAAACGCAGCCACCTGTGCCCATTAAATGCAGCCATCACTGACCCTCCCCAATTACTTTCATTTAATAAATATATTACAAAGGATGGTGTGCCCCCGCTGTATGTGCTTTTAAAAAACGATGTCACTTCATACCAAATTTCGCCGGTATACGATCATGTGACTGCCGGCCGTCCCGCCCCTCTCCAAGCTCCTCTTCCCTCTCCGCTCTCCGCTCACGTGTCTCCTGAGTCCTGACGTCAGCGGGGAATTCTCAGTCCCGCCCGCTGACTATAGTTATCGTATCAGAAGAGAGGCGGGCGGAACTGAGAAATCCCCGCTGACGTCAGGACTCAGGAGACGGAAGCGGAGAGCGAAGAGAAGAGCGGAGAGGGGCGGGGCGGGCCGGGAGTCACATGATCGTTTACCGGCGAAGTTCGGTATGAAGTGACATTGTTTTTTAAAAAAGCACATACAGCGGGGGCACACCATCCATTGTAATATATTTATTAAAATAAAGACGTTTTAAAAAATTTCTCGAGCGCTTTCCCGGGAGGGGCGGGGCTACTAATGACGTCACCGAACATTGATTTTCGGGGTTTTATGCATCGATGCCGCATCGGGGACACCCGAATCGCGATGCATCGATGCAACGATTAATTTCAGCACCCCTACTAGACAGGGGTGCCCATTGTCCCCTCTACTATTCATACTCTCCTTAGAACCATTCATCAGGACGATAAATCAAGATAAATCAATCACATTATTGGAAGTTGCAAATAGGGAATACAAGATTGTGGCATATGCTGACGACCTCCTGTTCTTTTTGACTAATCCACACATAACAATACCCAACTTGATTAAACAATTTACCCATTACGGCTACCTGTCAAATCCTAAAATAAACTACACAAAATCAGAAGCTATGAACATCTCCCTCACTGACGAAAATCTTAACAAAACAAAAACCAATTGCCTCTTTAGATGGGAAACTCATTCCCTCAAATATCTAGGAATGAAATTAACACCAAGATTAACATCCATATACCAACACAACTTTCCCGCTTTGCTACAAGAAATAAAGAAAGACCTACAAAAGTGGCACAACAAATACTTCTCGTTCGGGAGGACGGCGATATTAAAAATGGTTATTCTAGCCAGACTGCTGTACTTACTCAGATCCCTCCCTATCAAGCTACCACAAACATTCTTTAAGGCCCTGCAATCTATCCTGCTACAATTCCTCTGGGGACACAAAAAAGCTAGAATCAAATTCCAACTTCTCACTAGACCAAAAGACCAGGGGGGAATGAGGATACCAAATTTTTATAATTACTACCTTGCTTCGCACCTAACAAGGGTGATTGATTGGCATTGCCATGCTCAATCTAAAGACTGGGTCTTGTTGGAGGCCTCACTGTGCCAGACTCCTCTGAAATTCTCCCCATGGATACCCTGGAAAACTCACAGCACACAAATTAGGAAACACCCACTGACAGGTACTACACTAAACCTGTTTCAGAAAATAGCAAACACTGCAGAACTGAAATCTGCTCTCAGTCCACTTTCCCCATTAATTGACAAACCTGACTTTCCACCAAGACTTAAAAACAAGACTCTACAGACCCCAGTTGGTAAACAACCACTCTTAGCAATGAACTGTATAAATAAAGGCAATATTAAGGATTTTACTACACTAAAGACAGAAAATGATCTCATGGGACTTCCCCTATGGGTGTACTTTCAAATACGCAGTTACCTAACTAACAAGTCAAGAAAACCCTTCTTCCTTAGGCAATTAACAGAATTAGAGGAAATTTGCATAAAGGGCTCACAATTCAGCAGAGTGACTTCAATTTCTTACACTTGGTTACAAAAGTCTAAAGAGACAACAGATGACAGATTCAAGGCTGCATGGTCTAAGGCATTACAAGTAGAGATCACTGACAAACAGTGGAAAGTAGCGTGCATCATGTCACACAAATGCTCAATAAGTACTAAAACTCAGGAAATGTCGTACAAACTAATGACACACTGGTATGCTACACCTGACGAGATTAAGAAATGGTTCCCTCACACCTCAGATAGATGCTGGAGATGTGAGGAAGAGAAGGGGACTCTACTACATATCTGGTGGGGGTGTTCCATAATCAGCCCATTCTGGAACAAAGTCAAGGAGCTTGTGAAGCTAATCACGGAGACGGGTCTTGAACTTAATGCACCTTGCTGTCTACTTCACATATCAAATTTTCCTCTTAAACGATACAAAAAATCACTGACAAAACACTTACTCAATGCAGCTAAATCCTTAATACCACTCAACTGGAAAAATAGGAACCCCCCATCTATACAAAATTGGTTAAAAAAAGTGGCTGAAATTGGCTACATGGAAGATACCCTGGCCCAATCCACAGATAAAGCAGAAAAATTCCAAAAGACATGGTCTCCGTGGTTTGCTTTTAAATTCTCTAAGACATGAAGAGTTGATGAAATAGTGAAGATTCTCAAAATAAGACAGAGTAAAGAAATACAAGATGTATGTAAGCTATAACGACCACTCTCCACCAGACTACACAGATGAAATAAAAAGAAGCAACAACATAATGTATAACAAGTTATCCCTGCATAGCCCATACCATCCCTATACTCTTTTCTACTTTCCTATCTATTCTATCCATTTCTATACTCTCAAAATCAAAGCTGCCTATAAAAGCAGAATCTGATGTGAAATAATAAGTATTATATGATACTCCATAATATATAGTTACGCTGTAATACAAGTCATATACTAGACAAACCTAGAACTAAATTGGCTCAACCTTAACTAGAAACAGTGGTGAATTATACTTTGGTAAAGATCAGCAATATGTTTTTGTAATGATTTGTAACTTATCCATTGCTTTGATTTGTAAGCTGTATAAAACTTTCAAATAAAACTTCTTGATGATAAAAAAATTAGCGTTCGGTATGGATAGAGCACTTTCGTCATGCTGCAATGTAAAAAATGGTTTAATACAGCGCACTCTATTCTTCTTTATAATGTGAGAAGAATGAAGTAGTTTTGCTGCTCATATTCACACAGAGTTCTCACAAACTTCTGTCTTTATTATTTATTGTGATTCCCTCAATATATTTTGATTTGTCACATCTGACCAAATTTGTTTTTTGTTGTTTTGTATTTTTTTCAAGGCTGATTTTTTTTTTTTGTTTTTTGTTTTGTATTTTTTTCAAGGCTGATGTTTTTTTTTTTTTTTAATTGGTTTTACTCCATAATATTTGTGTGTGTGTTTTGTGTGTCAAGTTACCACAACACCATTATTATCTTGTATTATTTAATCTCAAGGAGGTTGCTTGGTGTTGGTGTCCCTTGTTAATTTCACATTGTATTTTTAAAATGTACCTGCCTCCTCACAAACTGTCCTTTTTGAAGGAAAACACACATAGGTGAGTATAATTGAACCAAAAATTCCTTTATTAAGGGCTCAGAACAAAACAAAGAGGGAGGCAATGCTGGATAAACATCATAAATTGGCGAAGCCTTGGACCCCCAGGGCACACATCAATTATTTTACAGCAAAATTGGTGGCCTGAGAAGTCCATATATAAAGGAGTGCAATCTGGTCCAGAAGTCCCAGAGATCCGGAAAGCAGCAGATGACATCTGTGTCCCCAGGCTGTGGTACTACAAGAGGCTGCATCTTTTGCCAGACCAGACTGAACCCGGGGTCATCACTCTCTGGTCTTCCTTCCACGCTTCCTTCCCTGCTGTGGCTCTGGTGTTGGAGATGTGGCAGGAGGAGGAGTAGGACCTGGAGGAGGAGGAGGAGGAGTAGGACCTGGAGGAGGAGGAGGAGGACCTGGAGGAGGAGGAGGAGTAGGACCTGGAGGAGGAGGAGGAAGAGGACTATGTGTGAGGTCACAAATGTGGGTAGCACATGTTATTTGGCCCCTCAACCCCTTATTGAGAGCTTCCAAAATTAAGAACTCACACAGGAGTCGTTGGCCCTCCTCCATCTGCATCATTTTGCAGGCAGTTATGCCAGCAAAGTCCTCCTCCACACTGACACTTTTTCTTTGAAGGTGTAGGGGAGGGACCTGGGTATCAGGCAGCCTGCTTGGCCTGGCCGCCTCCTGGCTGAGACTTCCCTGTGTATGAAAAAGGGACATGGTTTTAGTTTTTGCTTCATCAATCACAATCATAAATTAGCAATCCAAACTAACATCTATTTAACATCATTAATTGGACAACCAGTAATATTTAGAAGAATGCTATACCTGGCTCAATCTGGGCTCCTCCACATGTTGATGCCTGGAAGGCCCAGGTTGGGCGTCAGAAGCCTCAGCTGGGGGGGAAGGAAGCATGGAAGGAAGAGTGGAGAGTGCTGGCCTGGGTTCAGTCTGACCTGCCAGAAAATGCAGCCTGTCATAGTACCACAGCCTGGGGACATGTCATCTGCAGCTCCTGATCTCTGGGAATCCTGGACCTTCTTGTGCTCCCTTAGATAAGTGCTCCTCAGGCCACCAATTAGGATCTTCAAATAGGTGATGTCTGCCGTGGGGATCACCGTCTTCACAAATTCCAACAAATTATCCAGCGCTGCCTTCCTCTTTGTTTGGTTCTTATAATCAGGGTGGTTTATCTGCCATAGACAGGGCAGCTCCCTGAACATATCAATGAAGATTGGCATAAAGTTCTTATCTTTCAAGATATCCATTTTCATTGCAAGACACAACACAAGACAAACCCTAATGTCAGCCTAAAGTCTTCTAAACTTGTTCAAATACAGGCCTCAATATAGAAGCAGTATAGGCCCAATGTTAAATCTTACCTTCGCAATCACGATCGGTGCCTCCGTTACTCCTACGCATGCGTGTTACGCTTTATAGACACTGCGCATGCGTGAAACTCCGCCCACCCCTGATGTTCTTTCTAGTCTATTCCCCGCCCCTTCTCGTTCGGTGCAGTGGGGGAAGAGCACATGGCGGAATCAGAGCAGGTGTCTGATAATTACACCAATGAAGAGGAGGAGGAAAGCCCGGAGGCAGAAATGTCCCGATCCAGAAGCAGATGATTTAAGGCCTCAACTATGTCCTTTGTGGAGATGGTCGACATCCTGAAGAGTGCCAACTATGACGGGAAGTATGGACCTTACCCCAACCCCAAAGTCAGAAAGGCCAAGATCATGGCGAAAGTGGTCAAGAGTCTGCACCGGAATTTCGGGGTACGATGATCGAAAGATCAGCTCAGGAAGCGGTGGTCGGACCTCAAATTAAGAGAGCACAAGCAGTACAGAAAGATAAGTAGTTGTGCTGTGTTCCTATTCTTTATGTTTATTACGTTTGTGCTGCTCCATGTGCTTTTCTTAACTGTTATCCAGTTTAAAATGGCAACTTTCATGTTCATGGGCACATTATTTGTTCATATAAAACATTGTTCGTTCGGCCTAGAAAACACCATTGTTTTGGCCATATGCATTTGCCCACATTTTTTATGGCCTACTTGTCTGCAAATAATTTGGTTTTGTAGATGGGTTTATAACTAGAATGAAATGCAAACTAGATTCTGTGTAAGGAGAGGACACTCAGTAGCTGTTTACACATCTGGACGCTGGAGCTCTAGTGTGGGACAAAAAACATCCTTTTTATTAGAGGGCCCACACAGGTGCTCCAGTGTATACTATAGGGGTGTCTCCATCTGTGAAGCTTGTACAAAACAGGTAAAGTATTGAAGCTTGACAAAGGACACTAATAATTCTGCATCTTGGAACTCTGCCAAAATAAACAATTGTACCCCACTTCCAAGCAATGTTTCATATTCCTATTTCTGCCATGAAATATCTGTGTGCTAAGTATACCTATTTTTTTTTTACATAGGGGATAAAAGACTCGGAGGACACCCCTCATCCGAGGAGACCACAGACCCCCCACCTCTGGAAGAAGGGGAAATCCACCCAAGCCAAGCAGAGCAGGAGGAGGAAGACGTGGTATAAATTGTCACCACAACAGGTGAGTGTCTGCGACCACAGGCTCAGGTAAGAGATGGATGCCGGCATATTTATAATACATGGTGTGTTTTTGTTTCTATCTTTTTGAGACGAAATGTTGCGGTATACATGTTGGCCTTAGCAAAGGAGAATTCCATTAGGAAGTGGTTGTTTAGTAGAACGATGAGTTCAGATCCAGAGGGGGCTTGTGAGGCTTTCCATTTTTTCGTTAGAGCTAATCGGGCTGCAATGAGTATATGTGTCGCCAGGACTTTGATATTTTTGGGCCAGTTGGGGATGTTGAGACCCAGGAGGAGGTCCAGTGGGGATAGCGGCAAGGGGATTTTGCAGAGCTGTGAGAGGAGGTCGGAGACCTCTTTCCAGTATGGGCGGATGTTAGGACAGTCCCACCAAATATGGCTTAGGGTGCCTTTGCCTGAGCAGTTTCTCCACTCATTGAGAGGAGGTAGCCGGGTAAATATTTGCCAATCTGGCTGGGGTGTAGTACCACTTGTGGAACAGTTTTTGCATTGATTCCCAGTGAGATATGCATTTTGAAGCTTTAAGAGGGATGGTCAGGGCTTTGTGCCACAATGGGGGCTTCGGTGGCGAGGTTGTGAATGTGGACCAGAATGTGATGGATGAAGAGGTGTGATCGTCAGAGAGCCTTGTTAACACCTTGTAAATCCATGCAATGCCTTTAACTGCTGGGTTCGGGGTACTGTAAAAATTCAGGATGTCAGCTATTTGGGGTTCACTTGCTGTGAGATCAAGTTTACCGATGATAGAGCGGAGTCTCATATACAAAAAGATGTATTAGCAGGTAGATCAAAAGATTGTTGTAGATGTGGGAAAGGGTGGGGTCCAGATGTGGAGATGAGTTGTCCCAAGTTGGTAAGTCCTTTTTGTATCCATACCCGAAAGGATAAATTAGGAGAGATCAACTCTAGTGCTTGGAGGTGTATTTTGGAAAGGATAGCTTTGGGAATGCCCATGGATTTTTTTGCAGTGGCTGACCACACTCGGATGGCTGCGGTTACCGTAAGTAGGAAGTGTCGATGTGGTTGCAAGCCGAGTAGTGCAGCCATTAGTGTGTGTTGTGGATTCGCGTTGAGGGCCATGGTTTCAATTTGTGTCCAGGTCTTGGTCGAGGTGGGTGCCCACCATTCCCGTAGTTGATCTAGTATGACTGCCTTGTAGTATGCGTGGACGTTGGGGGATCCCATTCCTCCATTTTGTACAGGAGACAAGAGGATTTCTTTTTTGAGTCTGGGATGTTTATGTTGCCAAATATGTGTATTAAGTATATTTTGTAGCTGTGCCAGTTGCTGGGGTATCATAGGTATCGGGATCGTGCGAAACATATACAGAATATGTGGCAGTAAAAACATTTTGACTTGAGCTATTCTACCCGCCCAAGAGACAGTATAGTTACACATATTTTTGGAGATGCGCAGAAGCTTTTCCTGTAGGGCAGCGAAGTTTAGTTGAAGCATAGATTTACTGGGGAAGGTTAGTTGGATACCCAGGTATGGGAGCGAGGAATTTTTAGCCCAAGTGAACGGAGTGGTTGTCGAGATGTGATGTGAAGTTTGAGGGTCTATCCCTAGGTTCAGCATGGTGGATTTGCTGAGGTTTATTTTATATAGAGAGATTGAACTAAATTTTTCCAATGTTTTTTGGATATTGGGGAGGGAAGATCTGGGATTTGTGAGGGTAATGATAACGTCATCCGCGTAGAGACCGATTTTATGTTCAATCGTCCCCACAGTAATGCCCGATATTGCTGGTGTGGATCTAATGGCTTGTGCAAGTGGTTCCATCACCATGGCAAAAATCAGGGGGGAAAGTGGGCACCCCTGTCTAGTGCCATTAGTGATGCGAAAGGGGTCTGATATTATGCCTGAGGTCCAAACTCAGGCGCTGGGGAAGGAGTAAAGGTTGAGTATAGCCTGGAGGATAGTCCCTGTCAGTCCGAACTTGAGCATGACCTTTTCCATGTATTTCCAGTGCACCCTGTCAAACGCCTTCTCTGCATCCAGGGAGAGGAAGAGAGAAGGCGTTTGACTGTGTTCCACCCATTGGATCAAGTCAATAAGGCGTCTGGTACCGTCGGAGGCCTGCCTACCAGGCACGAAGCCGACCTGGTCCGGGTGGATGATAAGGGGGATTACTTTGGACAATCGTTGGGCTAATATTTTTGCATATAGCTTGGTATCAGTAATCAGGAGTGAGATCGGGCGGTAATTGGCTGGGTTATCAGGAGATTTGCCTGGTTTGGGTATGGTGACAATGAGGGCCTCCAGGGCTTCTGTGGGGATTTTGCCTGTATAAGTATATTGGTTAAAGGTAGTGCATAAGTGCGGGGTGATCACGTCCGAGAAGTGTTTGTAATACTCGTTCGGGAATCCATCGGGCCCTGGGGCCTTGTGTAGGGGTAATCGTTTGATAGCTGTGCGAATTTCCTCAGGGGAAAAAGGCATAGAGATGGAGTCTAGTTGCTCAGTGGATATTGAGGGGAGGTGAATTGAGGAGAGAAATTCATCTATGTCCGCTAATTTTGGCTTGGTTTCGTGATTTAGGTCATTGAGATTGCAAAGTTTGGCGTAAAAGGCACTGAATTCATTTGCTATATCTAGAGGATTATGAACTTTTTTACCTTGGGAGCCGGATAAGTATTGTATCTTATTATTGGCTCTGTGTTTTTGGAGTTGCTTGGCCAGGAACGCACCTGACCTGTTGGCTGAGGAGTAATATTGTAGCTTAAGGCGTTTTACGTAATAGTCAAATCTTTTGTGGAGATTTTCGCTAAGGTCGTATCGTAGGTTTTTGAGTTCTAGGGATAATTTGGTAGATGGAGTTTGTTTATTGGCAAATTCTAAGGCTCTGATCTGTTTTAGTAGTGTTTCCGTGGTGGCCGTTTGTTGTCGTTTAGTTTGTGCTCCGTATTTAATGAGGAGGCCCAGTGAGAAAGCTTTATGTGCATGCCAAACCATGGATTGGTCAGCAGTAGATTGTACATTGATGTCAAAGTATGTCTCAATCTCGGATCGAAGCTCATTCTCAAAGGATGGGTTGGTGAGGAGGGATGTGTTTAGTCTCCAAATAGTATGACTAGTAGTCTTTTTGCAATTAAATAATGTGATGGATATGGGTGCGTGGTCCGACCATGTGATTGTACCTATGCGTGCTTCAGCGAATGATTGGAGGAGAAATTTGTCTGTGAGGAACATGTCGATCCGAGAGTAAGACTGCTGGGGGCTGGAGAAGAAGGTGTAATCTCGCTCTATATCATGGGTACATCTCCACGGGTCATAAAGATCTTCTTTATGTAGGAGGGAGGACAAGGCAGAGGGCCTACGTTTAGTGGGATTGGATGTGTCTAGGGTTGTGTCAATGATTTTGTTAAAGTCTCCACACAGTATAACTGGATTGCATCTATACGGTGTCAGTTTGGAGATCAATGTGTTGAAAAATTTCTTTTGGCCAGTATTAGGGGCGTATAGGTTTACTAGGGTGAGGCGTTGGTTTGCAATTGTGGCTGAGAGAATCAGGTATCTGCCGTCTTCATCAGCTTCACAGTGGTGTAATTGAAAGGAGACAGAGGAACTAACCGCAATCATTACTCCCCTTTTTTTGGTGGGGGCACTGGCAAAGAAGCAGTGTGGGTATCGCGTATGCGAGCATTTTGGGGAGTTATTTTTAGCGAAATGCGTTTCTTGTATGGAAAACACGTCAGCGTGTTGGGACAGTGCCTCTTTCCAGAGGAGGTTGCGTTTGAATGGGGAATTCAATCCCTTTACATTTAAGGAGGTGATTTTGAGGGCCATGATAGTGGGGGATGACCCGGGTTAGGAATGAAAGGAGCGAGATTCCACACCTCTTCTGTTCGCCCTGACTAAATATGAATCAAACAATAGAGTAGGTATCTATACAGAGTACGTCTGTTATATACAAAAATCATATAGGAGACACTCATTACAGTCACTCAGGACTGTCAAATATGTTATAATGCGGAAGTAGGTCAAATGTTAAATAGAGTATACGTTCGGTATGAATGCTTAAACACTGTTAGGAGAACCAAAAGGAAAAAAATAAGAATACAAAGAGAAAAGCAATATATATCTCTTTAGGAACAAAAAGTAAATAGAACAATTAGAACAGTGTGCTTAGCACACTATAACCTTAGGGAGTGGCTGTGTTTCAACAACTGCGCCCATCAGGGATCTTAGTGGTGGTGCGGAGGACCAAGAGCCTGTTTGTTGTTACGGGCCTCGCCGGGATCGTGTATCCCATTCCTTGCAGACGGAGGACATGAATAGGAGCCCCTGTAATCTTTTTGGTTGGCAGACATGGGCAGAAATCCCCAGTTGGTCAGCTTTTTATATCCATCTTTGGGAGTAAGGATGGGAATTATCTGTTGCTGGTATGTGACCAGTAGCTTGGTAGGGAAACCCCATTTGTATATAATTTTCTTCTCCTGTAGCACAGAGGTTACAGGGGTGAATGCCCTTCTCATCTCCATCGTGGCCTTGGATAGGTCACTAAACATGAGGACATTAGTATAAGGTGCTGGCAGTGGTTTAGTGGTTTTGGCAATTTGTAGAATCTGCTCTTTAACTTGAAAGTAATGCACTCTCGCTAGTATGTCCCTGGGGGTATCAGGGGGGAGGTGTGCTGGCTTGGCAATTCTGTGTGCTCTATCAATCGTGATGTCTCGTGCGTTTAGACGAGGCAGTAAGCTGGAGAACATCTCTCGCAGGTAGGGCGTAATTTCATTTGGCTTAACAGATTCGGGGATACCCCTGAATTTAATGTTGTTCCTTCTGGAACGGTCTTCCAAATCTGCTAATTTCATCTTCATGTGGTGTATTTCAGACGCATGGTGTTCGTGTGCGTCTAGCAATTCATTGTGGGCCCTGACATGATCCTGCATGTTATCCTCAAGCACAGTTGTTCTTTCTGCTAGGTGATCTACTCTGCCGTGTATCTGAGAGACAGAGAGTTGCAGTTCTCTGTGGAGGTCTCTCTGCAGGGTAAGGAGCATAGCTTTCATCATTGATTCTGTCACAGGGCTATCAGAGACAGGGATGGTTGCTAGAGCTGGGGTGTGCAGTGTCAAGCTCTCTGTCAGCCCATTGATGTCGTTTATACTGTGGCTCCTTACTGGGGGAGATGGCTGGGGAGGAGGCCAGTCTCTTACCTCTGTCTGTTCCTAGTTGTGAGGAGGAGACATCTGGCGATGGGATAGTGTCCATGTCCTCAGTGTATGAGCGATCCAGCGGTTGGGAGAGGAGATCCTTGTGAGGAGAAGCTGTCAGCTGTGTCTCAGCTTGTGCAGCGCGGGACGCTTCTGAGGTGGAGCTCCCGGCGCCATCTTGGGCCTCGTTCATAGCTGCAGGGGGATAATAATCTGTGAGGCGGCGAGGTGCTGGCGGCTTATTCCGCCTCCTAGACATGCTCGGGATGGTCCTGCTACCTTTCCCCCTCCGTGGGATCGGAATGGGGGTCGGATGGTGGCGGAGAGTAGCGGTAGATCCCGTCAGCGGCGCGGAGCTCAGGCTTTAGGCATCCATCATGGTCCGCGTCAGGCCACGCCCCCTTGTTTCTATCTTTTTAAGTGATTGTGATGTTGTGGATCCAGGGCATTTCACCTTCGAAAGTGCACAGATCCTGATCGGGGAGATCATGGGGTGTAATAGGGACTTGGAAAACATCCAGAAAAGCATCAATGATGTTCAAAAAAAAATTAAGAACATCATTGATGTTTTAGGGAGAGTTTAAAACCCCTCAAAATCCCTATTTTTTTTTGCGCTTTTTGTGACCTAAAAATTTTTACCATTTTTTGACATATTTGCGAAAAGCTAAATTTGAAGAGGCACACAGTGTGTCAAAATGTGCTATCTGCCATCACGGGAGATCAATGGACGCATTTTGGGGGTGCAACCCCTTCCTCAATATTAAAGTAGCTGTGAGGAAGGGCCTGCACCCACAAAACACGTCCCTTGATCCCCCATGATGGCAGCTAGCACATGTTGACATTCGGCAATTGGTGTGCATCTTCAAAATTTGGCTTTTCTAGGGGTGACTTCACCCCATCTGAATGCAATATCAAACACAGTTTGTAAATACTCATGTCTGATATTGCCTTCAAGTTCTACCAAATGTGAACTTTGTAAGTTCAAGATTTGTGTCTTTCTTGTTTGTTTTAAACAGGCCTGATTTATCTTAAATGGACATTTCTACTTTTTCTAATGTGACCCCAAAAATGTATATACAACAAACATGTTGGTTTGTTTTAAAAACCTTTTCTAAATGCACATGTGATTGTGCTGGTATTAAAAAGATTGGTAATCAAGAAAGTGTGGATTATTGTGTCAACGCTCCAAAACTTTTGTTGTGCTCTAATTGGTGTTTTCAGTGACAATAGGGGTTATTTCCTAAGGAAAAATCCACTTTGCACTACAAGTGCAGTTTCAAGTGCACCTGTAGTGCAAAGTGTCTTTGCCTAAATAACACCCAACAATGCTTTGTAATGTTACACAATCACTCCATTTTCAGGACTCACCACATTTCTGTCAGGGTCAGCTAAAAGAAACACAAGCAGTAAATGTCACCAAAGATTTTAGTAGGTTTTTTTTTTTTAATTTGAAAAAGGTTTCAGACATTGTCTGGCATATTGATAGTCCCCCTACCCGCAAAGTATTCAAGGTATCTTAGACGGACATCACGGGCACTCAGGGGGGGCAAGCCAGGACGGCCACTTTCAAGCGCCATCAGGGTTGGTTCATTTTGAATTCCAGCCTCAGACCCAACTGAGCCAGCATAGTTGGCAGAATGTTGCCATAAAAAGTTGTGTAGAACACAGCACGCCAGGATGATATGATTCAGTTTGTACTCCGCCATGTGTATGGGTGTAAGAAATAGGCAGAACTGGCTGGCCATGATTCCAAACGTGTTCTCCACCACTCTTCTGGCTCTGGCCAGCTGGTAATTAAAAACCCTCTGGTCTGGGGTGAGGGTCCTCATCGGGAATGGCCGCATAAGATGGTCCCCCAGTGCAAACGCTTCATCTGCAAGAAGACGAATGGGAGTCCTTCGACATTGTCTTCTGGAGGTGGCAAGTCCAAGCTGCCATTCTGGAGATGCCTGTAGAACTCCGTCTGGACGATGACTCCACCATCGGACATCCGGCCATTCTTCCCCACGTCCACATACAGGAACTCATATGTAGCCGACACCACCGCCAACATCACAATACTATTGAACCCCTTGTAATTATAATAGTATGACCCTGAGTTGGGTTGTGGGACGATGTGGACGTGTTTCCCATTAATTGCCCCTCCGCAGTTAGGAAAGTCCCACTGCTGGGCAAAGTGGGAGGCCACAGTCTGCCATTCCTGTGGCGTGGAAGGAAACTGTGGTGTCAAACAAGAAAAAAAAAATTAGTCCTTTTGCACATAAACAGGGAAAGCAGATTAGACACAAACATTCTTGGCCAACATCAAGATAACATTTATTTGAGGGTGTTTTTCAAGACCAAAGTATAAGGTACACCTATCAGATTCCCCCTCCCCCACTCCCTCTCATGGGCCATTTCTAACATTATAGGGGGGGGAACTCTTGGACAGGTAACCCTCTCCACTTCATTGAGAGATGAATGCCTAAATAATGGGTATTACATTGGCCAGCCCCTCGTTAGTTACACTATTGGCAGCCCACTGGACAGGTAAGAAGTGTCATAATACAAAGATATAAATACACATTGTACACATTTGAGCACATTTGAATGCCTAAATAATGGGTATTACTTTGGCCAGCCCCTCCTTAGTTACACTATTGGCAGCCCACTGGACAGGTAAGAAGTGCCATAATACAAAGATATAAATACACACTGTACACATTTGAGCACATTTGGACATTCTGCTATTACCTATCAAGATAATAATAGGATACAAAAACTTTTAACAGTACCATTTGAAAGTATTCAGGCAGGCCCTTGCACTACATGCTTTGGGGAATTCATCCATAAATATGACCACAAAAGAGATGGGTATAGTGTGTATGGGTTTGGCAAAGTCGAATGATTGAGGATAGATAGAGAATTGGTATCAGCTGACTTAGCAGTTGGGGGGAGGGAGGGTTAAAAATGATTTGGGGACACCCAAAAAAAGCCTCTGGCACTCTGCCTGAATTTAAACCACAAATCACATTTATAAACATTTTAGGGGGTATTTAGGGTAAAGCACTATATGGAGCTGATAAAATACATTGTTAAGTGAATACATGAGGTGAATATAGGGCCAGGAGACCATGCTGGGGAGGTAAGTGAAGGCAAATATGTATGAAGGACAAAAAAAAATAATTACCTAAAAATCCAGCATGCATGAGGACAAAGGGGACATTCACAGCATATTACAATCATGGTAATTAGGGAATGTGGAAAGAAATACAATATATTATCAAACATTATATACAATAAAATGTGATGTTAAAGGATAAAAATCTTACCTTAATATACTCCTTCTGCAGGACCTGGATGATGGCAGAACAGGTCTCTGGGATAATGATCCCCAGAGCCTGGGGGGAGATGCCTGTTGTGAACTTCAAGTCCTGCAGGCTTCTCCCCGTCGCCAAGTACCGCAGGGTGGCGACGAGCCTCTGCTCCGGAGTGATGGCTTGCCTCATGCAGGTATCCTGCCTGCTAATATAGGGGGTCAGCAAAGCCAACAAATGGTGAAATACGGGGTCCGTCATCCGGAGAAAGTTCCTGAAATCATCAGGATTATTCTCACGGATCTCACAGAGCAAAGGCATGTGACAGAACTGGTCATGCTGGAGCAACCAATTCTTGGTCCATGAACTGCTCCCCATCCTGTTCATGGACTGGACTTGTGTCAAGGTAAGGACCGCAACACCAAGCCCCCGCACAGCATGAACTCTACGAGGAGTACGTATATGCAACATGGCTAGAAAACGGTCGGCTGCTCAGAACGAAGTAACATAACGCACTGAAGAACAGAAAGGCCTGTGAAGAGCGACCTGAAAAACAGTAACGAACGAACAAGAACAGAATGACGAGAGTCACGCGTCACTTGCTGCATGCACTGAAGAGCAGATACAAACCCACAAGCACAAACTGAACAGCAGAAAACGATCTGAATACCACGAGTCTGAAAAAGCGCAAATCGTCTCTCACCAAACTTTTACTAACATGAGATTAGCAAAAGGAGCCTAAAGGGTGCCGCGCTTGGTTCTGAACTGGCCTTTTCTAGTCTCGTCGTGCGTGGTGTACGTCACTGCGTTCTTGGCGATTGGAAATTCCGACAACTTTATGCGACCGTGTGTACGCAAAACAAGTTTGAGCCAACATCCGTCGGAAAAAATCCTTGGATTTTGTTGTCGGAATGTCCGATCAATGTCCGACCGTGTGTACGGGGCATTAGTGTTAGTTCTTTAAAAAAAGAACCTGAAAGAGTTTAAAACAGGGTTTCCTTTATCCATGTTCAAAAGTTTTTTCCAAAGATAAAATAAAAGTGTTGACGTAAAATGGAAGAAAAAAGAAAATTGTATTTACACATCCACATCTACATCAACTAATATACAATATATATATATATATATATATATATATATATATATATATATATATATATATATGTAGCAATAACTCTCGGTGGAGCTGCTGGTTTAAGCGGGCTTGTTACCTTCTCTCTCGACACCTCTGTTTCACCGGCAGCGGGTCTAGGGTTCCGTTGAGTTTACCTCTGGACGATATAAGCACCAAACACTTGAGTAGGTTTTCCAATGCTTTAATAAAATGAACAAGGGAAGTAGCAGGAAAGGGGTAGTAGGAAAGCTGCAGGGAAGCTCAAATACCTTTCTGTTGTATTTCCTCAGAACATTCTTTGTGATTGAACACTTGTAATTGAATAGTCCCCCTTTCGTAGGATTCAATCTTTGCCCGCCTGGATAGACATCTCTCCCTTGCCTAGAAGCCAGCACGTAGCAGAAACAAAAGTCTCTCCCACAGACTTATCTGGAATAAAACCCGTACGATCCTCTGCCACAGGATGTATTGGTTTGTGATGAATGTCAGATACAGTACTTGAACCTTTCAGCCAACCCGGCAGTACTATACTGTAAGATTAATTCAGAATGCGTCCTCCAACCGAGTCACCAGGCCCCTCTCCAGACCAGCACTCTGCATGATCCTTCCATGACGGGTCCTCCCCTGGGATCTTCTTGGTTGTCCAGCTTCCTCACTCAGGATAGACAGCTCAGGACCATTCCTCCGCAGCTGTGGTAGGCCCCAAACAGGCTTCTGGGCCCACCCACACGCCACAGCAATGCGGGCCTCCGGAACGGAGGACCACGAGGTGGTATTCCTAGTGCATACCTGTCGGCCAGGAGGGCCAGCAGGTGTCTGAAAACGAACCCTAAAACATGGCATCTGTCCCATAAATACCCTCTCCCAGAATGCAACTCGGAGGACCACCTCCACCGAGTTATCTCCGGGAAAGAGGAGCACTCATTCGCTTCAACACGTTGCTTTTCCAACACCTGCCGATGGTGACAACGACACCCACCAGCACAATGTGGAACTGCATGCAACGTCAGCCAAGCTGGAACAGAGGCAAATCTAACTTCCTATAACAAGCGACCCACTAAATTTACCTATCAGCGGTACATGAAAATCTACCAGCGCTATATATATATATATATATATATATATATATATATATATATACATACAGTATCTCACAAAAGTGAGTACACCCCTCACATTTTTGTAAATATTTTATAATATATTTTCCTTTAACAACACTGAAGAAATGACACTTTGCTACAATGAAGATTAGTGATTGTACAGCTTGTACAACAAAGTAAATTTGCTGTCCCGTCAAAATAACTCAACACACACCCAATAATGTCTAAACCGCTGGCAACAAAAGTGAGTACACCCCTAAGTTAAAATGTCCAAATTGGGCCCAAAGGGTCAATATTTTGTGTGGCCACCATTATTTTCCAGCACGGCCTCAACCCTCTTGGGCATGGAGTTCACCAGAGCTCCACAGGTTGCCACTGGATTCATCTTCCACTCCTCCATGACGACATCACGGAGCTGGTGAATGTTAGAGACCTTGTGCTTCTCCACCTTCCGTTTGTGGATGCCCCAAAGATGCTCAATAGAGTTTAGGTCTGGAGACATGCTTGGCCAGTCAATCACCTTTACCCTCAGGTTCTTTAGCAAGGCAGTGGTCATCTTGGAGGAGTGTCTGGGGTCATTATCATGTTGGAATACTGCCCTGTGTCCCAGTCTCTGAAGGGAGGGGATCCTGCTCTGCTTCAGTATGTCACAGTACATGTTGGCATTCATGGTTCCCTCAATGAACTGTAGCTCCCCAGTGTCGGCAGCACTCATGCAGCCACAGACCATGACACTTCCACCACCATGCTTGACTGTAGGCAAGACACACTTGTCTTTGTACTCCTCACCTGTTTGCCACCACACACGCTAGACACCATCTGAACCAAATAAGTTTATCTTGGTCTCATCAGACCACAGGACATGGTTCCAGTAATCCATGTCCTTAGACTGCTTGTCTTCAGCAAACCATTTGTGCACTTTCTTGTGCATCATCTTTAGAAGAGGCTTATTTCTGGGATGACAGCCATGCAGGCCAATTTGATACAGTGTGCAGTGTATTGTCTGAGCACTGACAGGCTGACCCCCCCACCCCTTCAACCTCTGCAGCAATGCTGGCAGCACTCATGCATCCATTTCCCAAAGACAACCTCTGGATATGATGCTCAACATGTGCAGTCAACTTCTTTGGTCGATCATGGCGAGGCCTGTTCTGAGTGGAACATGTCCTGTTAAACCGCTGTATGGTCTTGGCCACCATGCTGCAGCTCAGTTTCAGGGTCTTGGCAATCTTCTTATAGCCTAGGCCATCTTTATGTTGAGCAACAATTCTTTTTTTTAGATCCTCAGAGAGTTCTTTGCCATGAAGTGCCATGTTGAACTTCCAGTGACCAGAGTGAGAGAGTGAAAGCGATAGCACCAAATTGAACACACCTTGTAACACTAATGAGTCACATGACACCGGGGAGGAAAATTGGCTAATTGGGCCCAATTCGGACATATTCACTTAGGGGTGTACTCACTTTTGTTGCCAGTGGTTTAGACATTAATGGCTGTGTGTTGAGTTATTTTGAGGGGATAGAAAATTTACACTGTTATACAAGATGTGCACTCACTACTTTACATTGTAGCAAAGTCTCATTTCTTCAGTGTTGTCACATGAAAAGATATTATAAAATATTTAAAAAAATGTGAGAGGTGTATTCACTTTTGTGAGATACTGTATATATACATACACTGTGCATATATCTACTGTATAAATATGTATTTATACATACTGGATATCTATATAATATCACTGTGCAAGAGATTTACGCAGGTTGAAGAAATGCTGAAGAATGCAGTTTCATGTCACAGGTCATGCAACATGGCAAGACTGAGCACAGCATCAAGACACAAGGTAGTTAAGCTTCATCAGCAAGCTGTCTCCCAGGCAAAAATGTCAAAACAGAAAAAGAAAAGCCTGGCCTAGTGCATTATCCAACACATTTATTAAAAGATATGAGTAAGATCATAAAGATGTCTACTCACAAACATAAGTTAAAAACACGCTTGTCAGGCCACCTGTGTGGCTATCTCTCATTGGTTGCTCGAATCACCAAACCTGGGAGTGGAAGGTCCTGCATAAGACCCCTCAGGCTGACACGTTTTGAAGGACTGGCCTTCTTCTTCAGAGCCTCAAGGGTAAAAGCTTCTCATCTGCTGTACACCCAGTTCTCTCCATTCTTACTTCTTGTCACAGTACACTGCAATTTTCCAGTACAATGAAGCCTGACACAAACTTGTTTATAATACTTGAGCAACATCCTGTATCCTAGCCACTGTATCCTACCAGTGGGGTATTTTGGGAGGATGCAGGTTCATTGGTGACATGTGATTCCTTCTCACATGAATAGTGAAGGATGGAGATAGGCAATCATCATCACAATCTTTGAATCCCTTGTAATTTGTGAACCTAAATAGATAATATTTTTATTTATTAACTTATTATTTTTAGGATTTGCTCCTCATTGGAGAAAGTCTGTTCTTGGTATTAGATTTTAGCATATCTATTAGGATAACATAATTGTTTGTTTTTTTGTTTATTTTCATTTGTTGTTGTAGTACACTTGAAGAAGAGAGCTAACACCCTTGAAATATTAGACTCTGCAATGAAGTTTGAGCGCCTAAAGCATTCTAAAACATTTAAAAATAAACACATATGTGGCTACATAAACACAAAATGCAATAGGTGGAACAAAAACATATTTCACTGAGAGAATAAATATGCAATATTTAGACACCTGGCACTTCCAGGTCACAAATTTTCTAGGCCTTTCAGAAACATCTTTATAATCTTAGTAAATGTATCAGGCTTTTGCAACCTCTCAAGCCAAATCAATGCATGTTATTATTACAAAATAGTAAACAAGCGATATTGCGCTAAGTGCATATAAAGTAAATAAAATTATGTAAATGACACTGATGATATGTGACTGACAGAAGCTCTCACAATAATGTACACTTCATAACAAAAAATTAAAATCAAAATGTGTAGCGCTGTCAAACCATGCTCTTAATGATTAAAATGCAAACAAAAAAAAAATCTAATAGAATGCAATAAAGATGAAAATGTGAAAAAATGACAAAAGAAAAATTGTTAATAGTCCAAGTGTCCCAATTTCACATCCATAAAGTGAACTCAAAACGTGTGCTGATCCAATGCTCAATTTGTGAAGACACCCGGTGCTCCCCACAGGATAAATATACTTACCCTATCTGTTTACCAGATTTTTAGACCCTCCAAGGTCTATATGCACATTAGTGAGCTTTCACCCCTCACTAGGGGCTCAACCACATCGACTACCCAGCCTGCTTAATTGGATTCCACAGATGTCCGGTCACAAATTCATCATATAAAAGAGGAAGATAATCTCATTGCGCAACATTCTTTTAAAAGCACACAGGAGTTTATCAAAAGTTGTATTTACAACAAAAACAATAAAATTAGGCTCAAAATGGAAACATTTGTAGCAGTATTAGTGCCTCCACGAATGTTTGGACATCATTGCTGCTCCATGCCTAGCCTGATGTACGTTTTGTCCAATGGGACTACTTCTGTGAGGCAGTAAGGTTCAGTGGTGCTCACATATATTCAGAAAAAATTTTGTTGCCGAACACTAGGGCACAGTGCTGCTAGTTTTCAAAACCAGCATGAACTGGTAGTCCAAGACTACCAACATGGCGGTCATGTTCCAAGGGATCCACTCCGCTCTATTTCAGCAACATATAACTGAACGTATTTCTGTTTTAATCGGCATATACGATTGGTCCACACACTCATTTAAAAGTATACAGATCCTATATCTGGTTATCTAAAACACAATTAATCCTAGTATAACCATATCATCACTTACTTATAACCAAATAGCAGTATTAGTGCCGGTCACTAGAGGGCAGTGTGTCCACTAACCAACATGGACTGCATCACCATGTTACTATAGCCAGAGATTCCTCGCGGCTATGTTCCAAAAGATCCACTGCCTCCTATTCCAGCAACAATGGACCAAACGTATTGTTACCCTCAACTTAACATACATTCAATCCCCTCATATAATATTCCAATTACTCTAATGGCATATCCATATTAGTGCCTTATATGGTGGATGGTAAATATTCTCAATAAAATGCGTATAATAAAATACTAAATGAGATATTAAATAAAATATTGAATACATGTAGTCCCCTAATAAATTCTTTAACTATTATTAATACAACTATTGATGTCCCACGCAACATTTAACCCAATTTGGCTGATGGGATCGGAGTTCGTAAATCCAGCGGTTTCTCACCTGGATATATGTCGGACCATGTTCATGCCCCTCCAATGTGGTATTGTCATGTACCTGGTTGTAAAGGAAGGCCTCTCATACAGCTCCGGCTCGAGAGCCACTGATAGTGAGACAGCAGCCACTGGAGCAAGGCGGGGTAAGAGTGCCTATGATCAGTCCAGAAGTCTGTGCAGATATTAGCTGGGAACTCACAGGCAGGAAGCCAGACTTGGCTGGTAGCAGGCAGGTGAGGCAGCAAGACAGGCTGGCAGACTTGGCAGATGACAGACTGTGGATGCACAACAGGAAGCAGTAATCTGTAGGTACTAAGCTGGACTGAAGGAGCTGTAGCAGCCTGGAAGAGCTGGAAGCAGGGTGAGACGGGCTTGGTCGGTAACAGACAGGCAGATCAGGCATAAACGGCAGGCAGGAGCATAGTTGGGTCACAGGCAGGGTTGGCAAAAGATGCAGGGTAAACAGGAGCAGTATGCAGAGACAGAGTTCGTAGTAAAGCCAGAGGTCAGAGCAGGAAGCAGACAGGGGTAGTCGGGAGCAAGCCGGATCAGTATCAAAAGTCAAACACAGGAATCAGGATTCACATAAACACTGTAGACCAAGCAGCAATTAGACAGCGCTGAGGCTCCTTTAAAAAGGCCGTTTGGCGCCAGTCCTGGTGACAGGTGCGTGCACGCGCGGTAACGCTTGCGCATGCGTGTTCACAGATGTGGCTGTTCTGCTCATTCCTTGTTGGTGCCTGCACACAGGTGTGTGTCTGGGAACAGCAACTGTACCACGCAGATGTCTTTTCTGACAGGTATGCCCACCTCGATACCCACCACCTTCAGTTGTGATGGGTCCTTATTATGTTTTGCCTGGAAAGGTTGTGTTTTGGAAATCCCTTATTAATATTGGCTAGATGTTCACCCACTCTAACATGTAGCGCCCTCTTGGTCCTCCCAACATGTTGTTTCCCACAACTACATTCCACTAGGTAAACCACATTCTTCATATTACAAGATATGAAGTTTTCAATCCGGTATGATTTACCTGTTACCTTAGATGAAAATGTTATGGTCCTGATGGAATTTGGACCCACACATTTGCATACTGGACACTTCCGACAAGGGAAAAAAAAATTTAGATTTTCAAAGAAAGAGGCCCTAATTGGTGGTTCCACAACATTGTGGGCTATTAGATGTCTCAATCCAGGGGCTTTCCTAAAGATCACTTTTGGTTGATCAGGGAGAGCAGGACCCAGAATCTCATCACTTTTTAATACTCTCCAGTGCTTTCTAAGCAGTTGGTTAACCATTCTGTGCTGCCTGGAATAGGTAGTATGGAAAGACCATTCATATCCCCTCTCCTTAACAGATTTATCCTTAGGGGCCAAGATAACTTCTCTATCCAATGTCGCTACTTTTTGAAGCCTCCAAGGCATCCTCTGAATAACATTTTTCTAAAAATCTCTGCCTGATTATTTCAGATTGCTCCAGAAAATCGCTTTTATTAGAACAATTTCTTCTAATCGTTAGAAATTGGCTTTTCGGAATACAAGAAAGCCAGTTGGGATGATGACAACTGGACAGTTCTCTGAATATAAGGAAGTGATGTGAGCACCACTGACCCTTACTGCCTCGCAGAAGAAGTCCCATTGAACAAAACGTATGTCAGGCTGGGCACAGAGCAGCGGTGACATCTGAACACTCGTGGAGGGTGCTGGGCAAGCAAATGTTTCAATTTTTTGCCTAATTTTATTGTTTTTGTTGTACAACATTTAATAAACTCCTGTGTGCTTTTAAAAGAATGTTGCGCAATGAGTTTATCTTCATATGATGAATGTGTGACCGGACTCTGAAGTTTCCTTGACTGATGATAACTGTGGGGTATACATCTGTGGAATCCAATTAAGCAGGCTGGGTAGTGGATGTGGTTGAGCCCATAGTGAGGGGTGAAAGCTCACTAATGAGCATATAGACCCTGAAGGGTCTAAAAATCTGCCAAGCAGATATACTTACCCTATCTATCCTGTGGGGAGCACCGGGTGTCTTCACAAATTGAGCATTGTATCAGCACACATTTTGAGTTCACTTTATGGATGTGGAATTGGGACACTTGGACTATTAACAATTTTTATTTTTTCCTTTTTTAATTTTTTCAAGTTTTCATCTTTATTGCATTATGTTTGATTTTTTTTTTACTTATTTTTTTTGCACTTTAATCATTAAGGGCATGGTTTGACAGCACTACATGTTTTGATTTTAATGTTATTATTACACATACAGTACATGCACAGAAAAATTGAATTATTATATAATGTAAAATATTTAGGATGCCAAAATATTAAACTATTCTTCTAGTCTTTTTTTGCTTCCATTAATAAAGTTCAGCAAAGGACACACACAGCTACATAGTCCAAGCAGCTATATTTTGACTCTTTGTCACACTTGATGTACAGCTATAATATACAATTAAAAATGATATGCCGGGGGCGTGGCTACCGAGCTGCTAGATGGAAGCCTGACCAAGCAGCTCCTCCAGATTGCAGAGGAAAACAGTGATTTGAGGTGACCCACCAAGCCGAAAACACCACCTACCATAGCGTCACTGCACACTTGGAGATGGCCCACAAGAAAAAAATGCCTCACAAAGTAAAAAATGACAGCACTTCTTTCTCCCTATGAAGTGGCCATATGCACAAGATGGCAATGGCAGCAGCTCGCCTCACAGAGCCCTGTATAGGCCAGAGCTCCATAGGCTTCAAAGCCACAATCTCCAGCAGCTTCAACTCCACTGTCACAGAGCCCTGCTATCTGCTGGGACATCTCCCCTTGAGGTAAGCAATGGCAGCAATTCTCTAAATGCCACCAGAGAAATGGCTGACACTATGGCTGATACTATCAACTCCTTACCCACTACCAACCAGCCTATATCTAATACCACTCTGAAGGACATGTTGGTGTCCCTACATACAGATATGATGTAATGTGTGCAAAATTTCAGAGCTGAAGTTGAGGAGCTAGGGGGATGAGTGGACCACATAGAAAAGAAAATGGGCAAATTTGCATCACCACACAACACCGTCATAGACGCACACAATGATCCGGATGATGAACTAGAAAAAGTAAAAGCTAAAGTCGCAGACATAGAAGATGTCTCACGGTGAAACAATGTGAAACTCAGAGGCATCCCATTCACAACGCACAGCTAAATCAGTATGCCTGCAACATTCTGCCATCTATTCCAGCCTCTGAAATTGTAATCAATAGAATTCACTGTCTGCCTAAGCCCTCTCACCTCCCTGATGGCACCCCGAGAGATGTTATCATGCGGGTACATTTTTACCATGTAAAGGACCAGCCCATGTCCAACTTCCGCAAAGCGTTTAAAATAAATGCAAACCTATCCCAAAATACATTATAAAAAAGAGAGTCGCTCTTGTCAATAAAAAAGGCGGTATACAATCACAGCATTACCTATCGCTGGGGTTACCCAATGAAACTCACCATCACCCACAATGATGCTGCGTTTATGCTAACAATGCTCAATGAAGGCCTGCCCCTACTCACGTCATGGGATATTATCCCCGACAATATTACGCATCTTGGTCATCCCCTACCAGAGTAAATGCCCAGGATGACTGGCAGATTTTTTTCCCACAAACAAAAAAAACACAAAACTTGATTGCCTCTTACTCTCAAGCTCACTATAACTATACTACCCAACTTTCCCGTTTATATGGAGGCGCAATACCCACAAAAATTCCCCCCCACAAGTAATGTGCATTATCCCTGCAATCGGGTGCCAGTTAGAATCACCTTCATTTTTACTAACTGTTTTTTGCTCTCTTTGTATGTACTCTAGTTCCTGTTTCACTTTTTTTGCTCCTCTGCCACACGTCTTACATAGTCTTACATAGTAGGTGAGGTTGAAAAAAGACACAAGTCCATTAAGTCCAACCTATGTGTGTGATTATATGTCAGTATTACATTGTATATCCCTGTATGTTGCGGTTGTTCAGGTGCCTGTCTAATAGTTTTTTGAAACTATTGATCCCCCCGCTGAGACCACTGCCTGTGGAAGGGAATTCCACATCCTTGCCGCTCTTTCAGTAAAGAACCCTCTTCGTAGTTTAAGGTTAAACCTTTTTCTTCTAATTTTAATGAGTGGCCACGTGTCTTGTTAAACTCCCTTCTGCGAAAAAGTTTTATCCCTATTGTGGGGTCACCAGTACGATATTTATAAATTGAAATCATATCCCCTCTCATGTGTATCTTCTCCAAAGAGAATAAGTTTAGTGCTCGCAACCTTTCCTCATAACTAATATCCTCCAGACCCTTTTTTAGCTTAGTTGCCCTTCTTTGTACTCGCTCCATTTCCAGTACTTTCTTCTTGAGGACTGGTGCCCAGAACTGGACAGCATACTCTAGGTGTGGCCGGACCAAAGTCTTGTAGAGCGGGAGAATTATTGTTTTATCTCTGGAATGAATCCCCTTTTTAATGCATGCCAATATTCTGTTTGCTTTGTTAGCAGCAGCTTGGCAGCAGCATGGCATTGCTGAGCCTATCATCTACTAGGACCCCCAGGTCATTTTCCATCCTAGATTCCCCCAGAGGTTCTCCCCCCCAGTGTATAGATTGCATTCACATTTTTGCCACCCAAATGCATTATTTTACATTTTTCTACATTAAACCTCATTTGCCATGTAGTTGCCCACCCCATTAATTTGTTGAGATCTTTTTGCAAGATTTCCACATCCTGCAGAGAAGTTATTGCCCCGCCTAGCTTAGTATAATCCACAAATACAGAGATTGAACTGTTTACCCCATCCTCCAGGTCGTTTATGAACAAAATAAATAGGATTGGTCCCAGCACAGAACCCTGGGGGACATCACTACCCTCCTCTGACCATTCTGAATACTCCCCATTTATCACCACCCTCTGAACTCGCCCTTGTAGCCAGTTTTCAATCCATGTACTCACCCTATGGTCCATGCCAACAGACCTTATTTTGTACAGTAAACTTTTATGGGGAACTGTGTCAAACGCATTTGCAAAATCCAGATACACCAAGTCTACGGGCCTTCCTTTATCTAGATGGTAACTCACCTCCTCATAGAAGGTTAATAGAATGGTTTGGCAAGAACGATTCCTCATAAATCCATGCTGATTACTGCTAATGATACCGTTCTTGTTACTAAAATCTTGTATATGGTCCCTAATCATCCCCTCCAAGAGCTTGCATGCTATTGATGTTAGGCTAACTGGTCTGTAATTCCCAGGGATGTATTTTGGGCCCTTTTTAAATATTGGTGCTACATTGGCTTTTCTCCAATCACCTGGTACCTTTCCAGTCAGTAGACTGTCAGTAAAAATTAGGAACAATGGTCTGGCATTTACTTGACTAAGTTCCCTAAGCACCCTTGGATGCAAGCCATCTGGTCTCGGTGATTTATTAATGTTACATTTCCCAAGTCTAATTTGAATTCTATCCTCTGCTAACCATGGAGGTGCTTCCTGTGATGTGTCATAAAGATAAACACTGCAGTTTTGGTTACTGAAGCCCACCGATTCTCTCGTGAAGACTGAGGAGAAAAATAAATTCAATACCTTCGCCATCTCCCCATCCTTTGTAACCAAATGTTCTTCCTCATTCTTTATAGGGCCAATATGGTCTGTCCTCCCTTTTTTACTGTTTACATACTTAAAGAATTTCTTGGGATTTTTTTGGTGGTCTCCTCCGCTATGTGTCTTTCATGTTCTATCTTAGCCGCCCTAATTGCACCTCTACATTTCTTGTTGCATTCTTTATAAAGTCTGAATGCTGATGATCCCTCAACCTTGTATTTTTTGAAGGCCTTCTCCTTTGCTTTTATATGCATTTTTACATTGGAGTTAAGCCATCCAGGATGTTTGTTTGCTCTTTTAAATTTATTATCCAATGGGATGCATTGGCTAATGCCTTTATTCAGGCAAACCCATCTCTCCTCTGTGTTCTTTGTTCCTAAGATTTTATTCCAATTCATGTTTCTAACAAGGTTCGTAGTTTAGGGAAGTTGGCTCTTTTGAAATTCAGTGTCTTTGTATTCCCCTTATGTTTCCTATTTGTGTGATTTATACTGAAACCAATTGACCTGTGATCGCTGTTTTCCAAATTGCCCCGTATTTCCACATCCATGATCAGGTCTGTATTGTTCGTAATCAGTAGATCCAGTAAAACTTTATTTCTAGTTGGTGCATCTACCATCTGAACCATGAAATTGTCCTGCAAGACATTTAAGAACTATCGAGCCTTAGACGAATGCATGGTTCCCTCCGCCCAGTCTATGTCTGGATAATTAAAATACATTGTGATAACACTTCCCATCCTTGCTGCTAATTCAACTTGTGAAAGGAGATCCGTCTCCCCCTCCTCCCTCAGGTTAGGGGGCCTATAACATACTCCCAGTAATATTTTCCCCTTAGCTTCATCCCTTTGGAGCTCTACCCATAAGGATTCCACCTCCTCCCTAGCTTCCTTAGTGATGTCATCTCTCACATTCACTTGTAAATAATTCTTCATATATAGGCATACCCCTCCCCCTTTTTTACCCTCTCTATCCCTGCGATAAAGGGTATACCCTAGAATGGTTGCCAGCCAATCACGAGAGCTGTTGAACCAGGTCTCTGAAATTCCCACAAAATCCAATTCCTCCTTGTACAACAGTATCTGCAGTTCACCCATCCTGTCCGCCAGGCTCCTGCATTGGTGAACATGCTACATAGTTTAGACCGGTCGCATACTATCCTCTTATTGGATGTTCCGAGATTGCAATTAGGACTTGTTACTATACTTACCTTGGGTTTATGTGCTTTAGTCAACATACCACTAATGCCCCCAATACTACCCTCTGAAATATGTTCCACACTGACTCTCTCTACCTCTGGGCCATCCCCCATGCCAAGTTTAAAAACTCCTCTAACTTTTTGGCCATCTTTACTCCCAGCTGATCTGCACCCTCCTCATTTAGATGCAGTCCATCCCTTCTATAGTACTGGTGATCGACTGAGAAGTCGGCCCAGTCCTCCAGGAACCCAATCCCCTCTTACTACACCACCTCTTCAGCCACTTGTGTACTTCCCTAATCTTCCTCTGCCTTTCTGGTGTGGCTTGATGTACCGGTAGTATTCCTGAGAATACTACTTTGGAGGTCCTTTTCCTCAATTTGGCTCCCGCATCCCTAAAATCTTTCTTTAGGACACTCCATCTGACTCTGACAGCAGGGTCTTCCCCAGCCCCTCCCAATAATCTGTTCAGATTCATGATGTGCTGAACCTTAGTGCCCAGTAGACAACATACAGTTCGGTGCTTCAGGTCTTTGTTACAGATTACCCTCTCTGTCCTTCTAAGAATTGAGTCCCCTACCACCAGAATCTGTCTTTCCTTTTGCTTCACTCCCCTCCCACTCTCACTGGAGGAGTTCTTCCCCTGGCAGCTAGGAGAGTCCCTCAGCTCCAGCAGCGCTGGTCCTTGACTGGTTTCACTAATGTCACTCAATGGAGCGTACTTGTTGGGATGCTCCAGCCCTGGATCGGCCTCCCTGGCACTTCCCCCTCTACCTTTCCTGACTGTCACCCATCTACTCCTTCCTAGTGCCTGCATCTCTTTGTCTCCACCCACCTCTGTGCTGGCCCCTGCCGGCACCTGCCGTGTATGTTCCTGGCTCTCCTTTAGTATGGAGGGACTTCTCAGTGCTGACAGTTGCTTCCCCAGATTCAGAACCTGGGCTTCCAGGGAAACATTGTGATTACATTTTGCACAGCAGTATTCACCCTTGATCGGATGATCAAGGAACACATACATGCCACAAGATGTACAACAAGTCGCATCTCCACACCCACCGGGCATCGTACCTACTAATTTAATGATAATTGGGAATTATACCCTGTCCAAATTACCTAACAACTAGCTTCCTGACACTAATACTCAACAAAACAATACACAGGTACTCAACAAGACAATACACAGATACTCGCTGACCAGCGTGCACTCACTGAGCAACGTGCATTCGCTGACCAACGTGCACCTGCAGACCAATGTGCACTCGCTGTCCAATCTGCACTCGCTGACCAGCGTGCACCCGCAGACCAACGTGCACTCGCTGACCAACGTGCACCCGCTAACCAACGTGCACTCGCAGACCAACATGCACCCGCTGACCAACGTGCACTCGCAGACCAATGTGCACTCACTGACCAACGTGCATACACACACACACAATACACAAGTATTAACCATCCACACACACTACTCAGACAACACTCCAAGTAGTCACAATACAGAGGTACTACCTGACACTAATACTCAATACAGCCCACATGCACTCGCAGCACTCATGTACTTACAATACACAGGTACACACCCACCCTACACATGTAATTGACCCCTGTTACAATCTCTTGTTTTCAACTCTGGTTTTTTAACTCACCACTTAGTCCAGTTCCACTAACTCTGTTTTTTTTTAACTCACCACTTTGTCCAGTTCCACTAACTCTGTTTATTAACTCACCACTTAGTCCAGTTCCACTTCGTCTAAGTTCCAGCAAGCTCAAAGATGAGCCACTCCCCTTAATTAGTAGGCTGAAGGAAGCAAAGAAAAAAAAACTATTTAAAAAGTGACAGAAAAAGGTGTTAAAAATCTACCAGGAAAGGCCACAAAAAGAACCTAAAAATGCAACCCAGCAATCACCAGCAGTCAAAAAGCAAAACGTGTTTACACTCTCTACTCAAGGTCCCCACTGTTTAGCTTCCAAACAGCAGTCCTGCAATTTCAGATGTGCACTGCAGAAGGTTATATAGGCCTCAAGCACCTGTGACCAATTAACCACTCTCTTTAGTTAGTAGGCTGAAGGAAGCAAAGAAAAAAAAGCTGTTTAACCACTTGCTTACTGGGCACCTAAACCCCCCTCATGCCCAGACCAATTTTCAGCTTTCAGCGCTGTCGCACTTTGAATGACAATTGTGCGGTCATACAACACTGTACCCAAATGAAATTGTTATAATTTTTTTCCACAAATAGAGCTTTCTTTTGGTGGTATTGATGGGTGACACTGGTGGTCACTGGTAGGTGGCACTGCTGCCTATTGCTGTGGGGGCAGATGATCGCCGTGATCGGGACTGATGTCCCTCTCACGGCCGCCGGTGATCGGGTTTTTTTTTCCTCCTCACGCTGTCAGCTGTCAAAAGTGCTAATTTTAAAGGCTAATATGCAAGTTATTGTCCTAAAAAGGGTTTGGGGACCTGGGTCCTACCCAAGGGGACATGTATTAATGCAAAAAAAAAGTTTTAAAAATGGCTGTTTTTTTGGGAGCAGTGATTTTAATGATGCTTGAAGTGAAAAAAAAAAAGGTAAAATATTCCTTTTAATATCGTACCAGGGGGTGTCTATAATATGCCTGTAAAGTGGCGCGTGTTTCCCGTGCTTAGAACAGTCCCTTTTAAAAGGAATAAAAGTCATTTAAAACTGCTTGCGGCTTTAATGTAATGTCAGGGTCCCGGCAAAATGGATGAAAATCAGTGAGACAAACGGCATGGGTACCCCCCCCAGTTCACTAAAAGGCCCTTTGGGTCTTGTATGGATATTAAGGGGAACCCCGCACCCAAATGAAAAAAAGGAAAGGCGTGGGACCCCCAGGCCTTATATACTCTGAACAGCAGTATACAGGCGGTGCAAACAAGACAGGGACGGTAGGATTGTTGTTAAGTAGAATCTGTTTGTAATTTTGAACTGGTACATTTTTAAAGTGAACCTCCAGCCAAAAGATCTATTTTTAAGCTTTTTGTAAAACATAGGGAAGGGTTATCACCCCTGTAACATTTGTTTTGCTGTCTGTGCACCTCTTCAGAAGATTTCACCTCACTTTCTGTCCCAATGACAAATGTTTTTTGAAAATTTGGGGGTTTTAGTGAAACAAGGACTGGTGATAAAGCATCAGTGGAGAGGAGACTAGGGATGAGCTGAACACCCCCCTGTTCGGTTCGCACCAGAACTTGCAAACAGGCAAAAAATTTGTTTGAACACGCGAACACCGTTAAAGTCTAAGGGACACGAACATGAATAATCAAAAGTGCTCATTTTAAAGGCTTATATGCAAGTTATTGTCATAAAAAGTGTTTGGGGACCTGGGTCCTGCCCCAGGGGACATGGATCAATGCAAAAAAAAGTTTTAAAAACGGTCGTTTTTTCGGGAGCAGTGATTTTAATAATGCTTAAAGTGAAACAATAAAAGTGTAATATTCCTTTAAATTTCGTACCTGGAATATCCACCATCTACTCTCTCCTCCAAGAATCGCCACACCACTCACAAACTGAAACCCTTCGCGCATCCTGGAACAAAGACCTACACATAGACCTTACTGAGGAAGACTGGGAAACCATTCATATTCATACCCACAAAGGTTCACTAAATGTTGCTATCCAAGAAAATGGATACAAAATACTTACCAAATGGTACAGAACACCGTCTCGCATACATAAATTCTCGCCCTCAATCCCAAATATATGCTGGAGGTGTAATAAAGAAGTGGGCTCTATGATCCACATATGGTGGGATTGCCCGATCCTTCAGGTTTTCTGGAGGGAGGTTCACGACATAATACAACGAGTCACTACATACACCCTGGATTTCGATCCAGCACAATATCGCCTCCATCATACAACCTTACCTAAAAGATCCTACCACAGATCGCTGGCCATGCATATGGTAAATGCAGCCAGACTATGCATTCCTGTAAAATGGCGTTCAACCAGCCCCCCGACAATCAGAGAATGGTTGACAAAGATTGCTAAGATAGAGGAGATGGAGGAACTGATCTATATTTCACAAGACCGCATACAAAAATTCAGGCTTGCTGGACACATTTCAAAAACACTAATTGCTATAAGTCGTACTTCCCAATATAATATTTTCCCTCTCCTGAGTGACGAGAAAGGTTACGGAAGCTCCTTATTGTGGGGTGGATTGGCTGGGGAGAAGGGGCGGCCCCCTATCCCCCCCTCTTTACCCTAATTTTCTACGTATATCCTTCTTTTCTGTTCTTCCTCTTTTTTCCTTTCCCCCAACTGTTTTTCCCTATCCCTACAGTTTCCCCTTCTAAATCCTTATATTACTCCCACTTCACCCAAGATATATACCCCTCTTATTCATACCTATACATAACCTCTTCGCAAAGTCAGACTGTGACAACACATCACAGTCTAAGACCTAATAGAGACAGACCTTCCCGTTTTAGTTCCACACAAGTCTCATACTCCTACTTACTTCGTGACTGATCCTGGTGTTCATGGACCACACGAGGTACTCCTGATCCCTATAGTACTTGTATACAGAAAATGTCTCGTAGTATTGTATTCGGCTGATTCTTCTTTTATACATTCTTATTATCCTACCATACGCCTGTATTCCCCATGACTTCAATGGCATTAACACTTATTGTAACACTATTGTATAAAATGTCATGGTGCATCTGTCAAAATCTGTTCAACTGTTTATACATGTAATTGTGATTATTCCTCAATAAAATCTTTTTTGTGGAAAATAAAAAAAATTTGTACCTGGGGGGTGTCTATAGTATGCCTATACTATAAGGGCTACCCCAAAGCACCCTCCCAATGTTGAGGGCATGTGGCCTGGTACGGTTTGGGGGGGGCGCTCTCTCGTCCCCCCCTCTTTTCCTGTGGCCTGCCAGGTTGCATGCTCTGATAAGGGTCTGGTATGGATTTTTGGGGGGGCCCCACGCCATTTTTTTTAAATTTTGGCACGGGGTTCCCCTTAAAATCCATACCAGACCTGGACCCCCACGCCATTTTTTTTTTAAATTTTGGTTCGGGGTTTCCCTGTGGGGAATTCCCATGCCGTTTTTATCAATGAACTTTTATGTGTATTGTCGGACCGGCAATTCATTAATAGCCGTGAGTAGTTTTAAATGACTTTTTTTCCTTTGAAATGTCATTTTGCTGTCAGACTGTTCTAAACACAGGAAACATGCGCCCCTTTACAGGCATACTATAGACACCCCCCAGGTACGAAATTTAAAGGAATATTACACGTTTATTGTTTCACTTTAGGCATTATTAAAATCACTGCTCCCGAAAAAAAACTTTTTTTTTTCATTGATCCTTGTCCCCTGGGGCAGGACACAGGTCCCCAAACACTTTTTATGACAATACCATGCATATAAGCCCTTAAAATTAGCACTTTTGATTTCTCCCATAGACTTTTAAAGGGTGTTCCGCGGCTTTCAAATTTTGCCGCGAACACCCCAAATTGTTCGCTGTTCGGCGAACTGGCAAACAGCCGATGTTCGAGTCGAACATGAGTTTGACTCAAACTCGAAGCTCATCCCTAGAGGAGACACATTTTTCCCATAATAACTCTTACAGGAGAGAATTTCCCTTCCTAGGGGTAGATTTCATCTCACTTCCTGTTGTCTCCTTCCGTTTGCAAGTAGGAGTCGTTTGTAAGTTGGATGTTTGAAAGTAGGGGCCTGCTCTATATACTCTGCATAAATTGGGGTCTTAGGTGTTGGTGTTGCCACAACACTGTAAGCCCTCACAGTTACTCTTGGTGGGCACAGGAATGGGCCGTGCAGTGAAATATTAGATCAAGAATTGTAATTACATGCCATTGTTGAACAGTGGTAGAAAAATTGGGCCTTTGGTGTGGTGCTGGTGCCACAACACTGTAAGTCCTCACAGTTCTATATGGTGGGTGCTGGAACGGGCCCTGCTGTGAAATATTATATCAAGAATTGTAATTACATGCACCTGTTGAACAGGGGCAGAAAAAATGGGCCTTTGGTGGTGGTGGTGGTGTTGCCACAACTCTGTAAGCCCTCACAGTTACTCTTGGTGGGCGCAGGAATGGGCCCTGCTGTGAAATATTAGATCTAGAATTGTAATTACATGTCCCTGTTGAACAGGGGCAGAAAAATTGGGCCTTAGGCACTGGTGTCACAACACTGCAACCCCTCACAGATTCTATAGTTGGAGCACAGGAATGAGCCCTGTTGCAAAGTATTGCATCAAAAATTGTAATTATACGCCCCTGTTAAACAGGGGCTGAAAAATTGGGTCTTGGGCACTGGTGCTGGTGCCACAACACTGCAACCCCTCACAGATACTCTAGTTGGAGCGCAGGAATGAGCCCTGTTGCAAAGCATTGCATCAAAAATTGTAATTACACCCACCTGTTAAACAGGGGCAGAAAAATTGGGCCTTAGCCACTGCTGCCACAACACTGCAACCCCTCACAGATGCTATAGTTGGAGCGCAGGAATGAGCCCTGCTGCAAAGTATTGCATCAAAAATTGTAATTATATGCCCCTGTTAAACAGGGGCTGAAAAATTGGGCCTTGGGCACTGGTGCTGGTGCCACAACACTGCAACCCCTCACAGATACTATAGTTGGAGCGCAGGAATGAGCCCTGCTGCAAAGTATTGCTTCAAAAATTGTCCTGTTAAACGGGCAGAAAAATTGGGCCTTGGCCACTGGTGGCGGTGCCCAGAACCAAAAATGTTCTTACAAGCTATCAGCATGAAAATTGAGGAGGAAGAGGATTGTCACTCAGCATAACAGGATAGTCACTCAGCATCAGCATAGGCAGTCTTGAAGGGATCTCACATTAAAAAAAAATAATCAGTTACATCAGCATCAGGTGCTTGGTAGCTGGTGATCAAAGACTGATTCATTTTTATGAAGGTTAGCCGATCGACCAATTCGGTGGAGAGGCGCACCCTGTGATCGGTTACAAAGCCTCCAGCAGCACTGAATGTGCGTTCCGAAAGAACACTGGATGCAGGACAGGCCAGTAGCTCAATTGCATACTGTGCAAGCTCTGGCCAGTGATCCATCCTCAAGACCCAGTAACCCAGAGGATTTTCAGTGGAAAGATGTCCAAGTCTGATCTTGCCCCTAGGTAATCCTGCACCATGTGAATCAGACACTGGCGATGATTGCTGGAACCGATCAGACCTTGGGGCTGTGGACTAAAAAATTGTCTGAATGCATAGGTCAGACGGCCACCTTCTCCACTGCTCCTTCTGTGACTGACTGAAGCCTCGGCAACACATTGTCCAGGAGGACCAGGAAACTGTAACCTCCCAGGCTCTGGAAACGCGTTGCACAAACCTTTCTGCAAGGCCTCCCGAAGATGATTCATCCTCTGCTCCCTCTGCGACGGCAAGAAAGATAAGGTCCGCAACCTTACCCTTGTAACATGGATCAAGGAGGGTTGCCAGTCAGTAATCATCCCTCCCCTTGATACCATTAATACGAGGATCCTTCCGCAGGCTTTGCAGGATCAGGGAGGCCATGCAGCTTAGGTTTGCTGAGGCATTCGGTCCAGAGTCCTCTGGGTCACTAATGAAGACATGATCTGCAGCCACCTTCTCCCAGCCACGTACAAGTCCATAGGTTTCTTCGGACTGTAAATGATCCCTTGAAGAGTGCTGCTGATGCAGAGTGCCAGGCTCCACCTCCATGCTGACACAATCCTCCTCCTCCTCTTCCTGTGTTATCGGCGGGCACGCAGGAACAAAGTCTGGATAAATGGGGCCTTGAGAGGTAAGGAAGTCCTCCTTTTCCTCCCTCTGTTCTGACTCAAGTGCCCTGTCCATTATTCCACGCAGCGTGTGCTCCAACAGGTGAACAAGAAGGACAGTGTCACTGATGCATACACGGTCACAGCTCACCATCCACGTGGCCTCATCAAATGGTGACAGGACAGTGCATGCATCCCTGATCATAGCCCACTGGCGTGGGAAAAAAAAAACAAGGTCCCCTGACCCTGTCCTGGTGTCATAGTCACATAGGTACTCATTAATGGCCCTCTGCTGCATGTGCAGCCGCTGCTGCTTGACCAACATTGAGTTCCACCTGGTGGGCATGTCACAGATTAGGCGGTTCTTGGGCAGGTTAAATTCCTTTTTGAGGTCAGCCAGCCGAGCACTGGCATTATATGACCTGCGGAAATGCACACAGACTTTCCTGGCCTGCCTCAGGACATCCTGTAAGCCCAGGTGCCTGCCCAAGAACCGCTGCACTACCAAGTTAAGGACGTTAGACAAACAGGGCACATTAGTCAGTTGTCCCTGTTGGAGGGCGGACAGGAGGTTGGTGCCATTGTCACAAACCCCCATACCTGCCTTAGGCTGGCATGGCGTCAACCACCTCTGAACCTGCCCCTGCAGAGCTGACAAAATCTCTGTCCCAGTGTGGCTCCTGTCCCACAAGCACACCAGCTCAAGCACCGCATGGCATCTTTTTTGCCTGCGTGCTTGCGTAGCCCCTTGAAAGCCTACAGAGCACCGCTGGTTCCAAGGACAAAACAGCACAGGAAGAGGCCATGGAGGAAGAAGAAGAGGAGGGGGTGGAGGAGAGGGGTGTGGCAGAATCACCACTAGTAGAATTTTGGAGGCGTGTTGGCGGAACAACCTCCAGCACTACTGCACCCTGTCCTGTATCCTTCTCAGCTGCCAGAAGAGTCACAAAGTGCGCGGTGAAAGATAGGTAACGTCCCTGTCCATATCTGCTGGACCATGAGTCAGCGGTAATATGCACCTTACCGCTGACCGCCCTGTCCAACGAGGCCAAGACATTTCCTTCAACATGCCAATAGAGAGTTGGAATTGCCTTCCGTGAGATAAAGTGGCGTTTGGGAACCTGGCACTGAGGAACCGCACATTTCACAAACTCATGGAAGGGGCAGAGTCTACCAACTGAAAAGGCAGCAGTTGAAGTGCTAGCAATTTAGCCAAGCTAGCATTCAACCGCTGGGCTGTGGTTGGCTGGGAGCAAACTTTTTTCGGCGGTGCAGCAGCTGGGGAAGGGACATTTGCCTGGTACAATCTGACGTTGGTGTACCAATAACAGATTGCCCGCAAGTACTTTGCTGTGACACACCTAATTCTACACCTTCATTCCTCTCAGTGCAGGTTTCAGAGAGGACTGAAGGTATAGCGGGGTTGGAGATCCCAACTGATGAGGAGCAAGGAGAGGTCTGCTTTGTTCTTTAGTGTGCGTCTTTTAGGTACTCTTGCCAACCAACTGCATGGCAGGTCGACATATGTCTGGTCAAGCATGTGGTGCCCAAGCAGGTGATGTTTTGGCCACGCGAAATACGCTTGAGACATATGTTGCAAAAAGCAGCGGTGGGATCTGGTGCACTCATCTCGAAAAAGGCCCACACCAAAGAACTTTTGGATCAATGCGCAGAGACTGCAGCGCCCTGCACATGCAGAGTTCTGCGGTGTGATGCAGTCGGTGTGCTGCCCTTAAGCTGGCCCCTGGAGGGCATCCTGCCTAGTTGGAGATGTGCCTCCTCCTCCTCCTCCACTCTCCTATCAGGCACCCACGTGGAGTCAGTGACCTCATCATCCCCTCCCTCCTCATCACTGGAGCAAAGGTGGCAGTATGCTGCAGCTGGGGGAACATGACTGCCAGATTGCTGTCCTTCTTGGGCACCCCCTCTCTCTGGGTTCACGTTACTTCCTTCCTCTAGCTGGGTACCATCATCGGAGCCTTCACAACGCTGGGCATCCTCCTGGAGCATGTACCCAACACTGTGGTCAAACAGTTGGGGGGACTCCTCAGGTGGACATGGTGGGGCTAGGGAAGGATTGACTGATGCCATTGAGCAGAGGGAAGAGGCCGCGTTGGCAGCTGCTTTGCCAGACAAAGTTCCCTAAGCCTGGGTGAGAGAGGATGAGGAGGATGAGGATGACTTGGTCATCCACTCTATCAAGTCTTCCGCATGTTGCGGCTCGACACGGCCAGCTGCCGAAAAAAATGACAAGCATGCCCCATGGCCACGTGCTGATTAGGATGCACAGTCTCCACGACCAGCACTGTTGCCTCTAGACACAGAGCCTGCTTGCCCTCTTTTATTGGCTTGTGGCTGTCTGCCTCTCCTTGTTGGCCTTCCAGACATACTAATAGCCTGCAGTGAGATGTAGCTGCACAAACCTGGGATGTATATATATACTGATATTGTAGCTAGCAGAATCAACTGCCTGCCTGCAGTATTATTAGTAGGAGATCACCAGCAATAGTCTTCAGGTAGCTTTAGGTGCACACTGTGCAAAGGACACAGTGCACTAACTGTAAATACTGCAGCTGCCTGCCTGTGGTATTAATAGGATCAGAACAACAGCAATTGTCTTCAGGTAGCTTTAGGTGCACACTGTGCAGAGGATGCAGTACACTAACTGTAAATACTGCAGCTGCCTGCCTGTGGTATTAATAGGATCAGAAGAACACCAGCAATTTTCTTCAGGTAGCTTTAGGTGCACACTGTGCAGAGAAAACAGTACACTAACTGTAAATACTGCAGCTGCCTGCCTGTGGTATTAATAGGATCAGAACAACAGAAATTGTCTTCAGGTAGCCTTAGGTGCATACTGTGCAGAGGACACAGTACACTAACTGTAAATACTGCAGCTGCCTGCTTGTGCTATTAAATGGATCAGAACAACAGCAATTGTCTTCAGGTAGCTTTACGTGTACACTGTGCAGAGGACACAGTACACTAACTATAAATACTGCAGCTGCCTGCCTGTGGTATTAATAGGATCAGAACAACAGCAATTGTCTTCAGGTAGCTTTAGGTGCACACTGTGCAGAGGACACAGTACACTGACTGTATATACTGCAGCTGCCTGCCTGTGGTACTAATAGGATCATAAGAACACCACCAATTTTCTTCAGGTAGCTTTAGGTGCACACTGTGCAGAGGACACAGTACACTAACTGTAAATACTGTAGCTGCCTGCCTGTGGTACTAATAGGATCAGAAGAACACCAGCTATTTTATTCAGGTAGCTTTAGGTGCACACTGTGCAGAGGACACAGTACACTAACTATAAATACTGCAGCTGCCTGCCTGTGGTATTAAAAGGATCAGACCAACAGCAATTGTCTTCAGGTAGCTTTAGGTGCACACTGTGCAGAGGACACACTACACTAACTGTAAATACTGCAGCTGCCTGCCTGTGGTACTAATAGGATCAGAAGAACACCACCAATTTTCTTCAGGTAGCTTTAGGTGCACACTGTGCAGAGGACACAGTACATTAACTGAAAATACTGCAGCTGCTGCCTGTGGTATTAATAGGATCAGAACAACAGCAATTGTATTCAGGTTGCTTTAGGTGCACACTGTGCAGAGGACGCACTACACTATCTGTAAATACTGCAGCTTCCTGCCTGTGGTACTAATAGGATCAGAAGAACACCACCAATTTTCTTCAGGAAGCTTTAGGTGCAAACTGGGCAGAGGACGCACTACACTAACTGTAAATACTGCAGCTGCTTGCCTGTGGTATTAATAGGATCAGAACAACAGCAATTGTTTTCAGGTAGCTTTAGGTGCAAACTGTGCAGAGGACGCACTACACTAACTGTAAATACTGCAGCTGCCTGCCTGTAGTACTAATAGGATCAGAAGAGCACCACCAATTTTCTTCAGGTATCTTTAGGTGCACACTGTGCAGAGGATGCACTACACTAACTGTAAATACTGCAGCTGCCTGCCTGTGGTATTAATAGGATCAGCACAACAACAATTGTCTTCAGGTAGCTTTAGGTGCACACTGTGCAGAGGACGCACTACACTAACTGTAAATACTGCAGCTGCCTGCCTGTGGTACTAATAGGATCAGAAGAACACCACCAAATTTCTTCAGGTAGCTTTAGGTGCACACTGTGCAGAGAACACATTACACTAACTATAAATACTGCAGCTGCCTGCCTGTGGTACTAATAGGATCAGAAGAACACCACCAATTTTCTTCAGGTAGCTTTAGGTGCACACTGTGCAGAGGACACAGTACACTAACTATAAATACTGCAGCTGCCTACCTGTGGTATTAAAAGGATCAGAACAACAGCAATTGTCTTCAGGTAGCTTTAGGTGCACACTGTGCAGAGGACACACTACACTAACTGTAAGTACTGCATCTGCCTGCCTGTGGTACTAATAGGATCAGAAGAACACCACTAATTTTCTTCAGGTATCTTTAGGTGCACACTGTGCAGAGGATGCACTACACTAACTGTAAATACTGCAGCTGCCTGCCTGTGGTATTAATAGGATCAGCACAACAACAGTTGTCTTCAGGTAGCTTTAGGTGCACACTGTGCAGACGACACACTACACTAACTGTAAATACTGCAGCTGCCTGCCTGTGGTACTAATAGGATCAGAAGAACACCACCAATTTTCTTCAGGTAGCTTTAGGTGCACACTGTGCAGAGGAGGCACTACACTAACTGTAAATACTGAAGCTGCCTGCCTGTGGTACTAATAGGATCAGAAGAACACCACCAATTTTCTTCAGGTAGCTTTAGGTGCACACTGTGCAGAGGACACAGTACACTAACTATAAATATTGCAGCTGCCTGCCTGTGGTATTAAAAGGATCAGAACAACAGCAATTGTCTTCAGGTAGCTTTAGGTGCACACTGTGCAGAGGACACAGTACATTAACTGTAAATACTGCAGCTACCTGCCTGTGGTATTAATAGGATCAGAACAACAGCAATTGTATTCAGGTTGCTTTAGGTGCCACCTGTGCAGAGGACGCACTACACTAACTGTAAATACTGCAGCTGCCTGCCTGTGGTAATAATAGGATCAGAACAACAGCAATTGTCTTCAGGTAGCTTTAGGTGCACACTGTGCAGAGGACGCACTACACTAACTGTAAATACTGCAGCTGCCTGCCTGTGGTACTAATAGGATCAGAAGAACACCACCAATTTTCTTCAGGTATCTTTAGGTGCACACTGTGCAGAGGATGCACTACACTAACTGTAAATACTGCAGCTGCCTGCCTGTGGTATTAATAGGATCAGCACAACAACAATTGTCTTCAGGTAGCTTTAGGTGCACACTGTGCAGAGGATGCACTACACTAACTGTAAATACTGAAGCTGTCTGCCTGTGGTACTAATAGGATCAGAAGAACACCACCAATTTTCTTCAGGTAGCTTTAGGTGCACACTGTGCAGAGGACACAGTACACTAACTATAAATATTACAGCTGCCTGCCTGTGGTATTAAAAGGATCAGAACAACAGCAATTGTCTTTAGGTAGCTTTAGGTGCACACTGTGCAGAGGATGCACTGCACTAACTGTAAGTACTGCAGCTCCTTGCCTGTTGTACTAATAGGTTTAGAACAACAGCAATTGTCTTCAGGTAGATTTAGGTGCACCCTGTGCAGAGGACACACTACACTAACTGTAAATACTGTAGCTGCCTGCCTGTGGTACTAATAGGATCAGAAGAACACCACCAATTTTCTTCAGGTAGCTTTAGGTGCACACTGTGCAGAGGACACAGTACATTAACTGTAAATACTGCAGCTACCTGCCTGTGGTATTAATAGGATCAGAACAACAGCAATTGTATTCAGGTTGCTTTAGGTGCACCCTGTGCAGAGGACGCACTACACTAACTGTAAATACTGCAGCTGCTTGCCTGTGGTTCTAATAGGATCAGAACAACAGCAATTTTCTTCAGGTAGCTTTAGGTGCACACTGTGCAGAGGACACAGTACATTAACTGTAAATACTGCAGCTGCCTGCCTGTGGTAATAATAGGATCAGAACAACAGCAATTGTCTTCAGGTAGCTTTAGGTGCACACTGTTTAGAGGACGCACTACACTAACTGTAAATACTGCAGCTGCCTGCCTGTGGTACTAATAGGATCAGAAGAACACCACCAATTTTCTTCAGGTATCTTTAGGTGCACACTGTGCAGAGGATGCACTACACTAACTGTAAATATTGCAGCTGCCTGCCTGTGGTATTAATAGGATCAGCACAACAACAATTGTCTTCAGGTAGCTTTAGGTGCACACTGTGCAGAGGACGCACTACACTAACTGTAAATACTGCAGCTGCCTGCCTGTGGTACTAATAGGATCAGAAGAACACCACCAATTTTCTTTAGGTAGCTTTAGGTGCACACTGTGCACAGGACACACTACACTAACTGTAAATACTGCAGCTGCCTGCCTAATAGGATCAGAAGAACACCACCAATTTTCTTCAGGTAGCTTTAGGTGCACACTGTGCAGAGGACACAGTACACTAATTATAAATACTGCAGCTGCCTGCCTGTGGTATTAAAAGGATCAGAACAACAGCAATTGTCTTCAGGTAGCTTTAGGTGCACACTGTGCAGAGGATGCACTACACTAACTGTAAGTACTGCAGCTCCTTGCCTGTAGTACTAATAGGTTTAGAACAACAGCAATTGTCTTCAGGTAGCTTTAGGTGCACACTGTGCAGAGGACACACTACACTAACTGTAAATACTGTAGCTGCCTGCCTGTGGTACTAATAGGATCAGAAGAACACCACCAATTTTCTTCAGGTAGTTTTAGGTGCACACTGTGCAGAGGACACAGTACATTAACTGTAAATACTGCAAATACCTGCCTGTGGTATTAATAGGATCAGAACAACAGCAATTGTATTCAGGTTGCTTTAGGTGCTCCCTGTGCAGAGGACGCACTACACTAACTGTAAATACTGCAGCTGTTTGCCTGTGGTACTAATAGGATCAGAACAACAGCAATTGTCTTCAGGTAGCTTTAGGTGCACACTGTGCAGAGGACGCACTACACTATCTGTAAATACTGAAGCTGCCTGCCTGTGGAAATAATAGGATCAGAACAACAGCAATTGTCTTCAGGTAGCTTTAGGTGCACACTGTGCAGAGGACACACTACACTAACTGTAAATACTGCAGCTGCCTGCCTGTAGTACTAATAGGATCAGAAGAACACCACCAATTTTCTTCAGGTAGCTTTAGGTGCAAACTGGGCAGAGGACGCACTACACTAACTGTAAATACTGCACCTGCTTGCCTGTGGTATTAATAGGATCAGAACAACAGCAATTGTTTTCAGGTAGCTTTAGGTGCACACTGTGCAGAGGACGCACTACACTAACTGTAAATACTGCAGCTGCCTGCCTGTGGTACTAATAGGATCAGAAGAACACCACCAATTTTCTTCAGGTAGCTTTAGGTGCACACTGTGCAGAGGACGCACTACACTAACTGTAAATACTGCAGCTGCCTGCCTGTGGTACTAATAGGATCAGAAGAACACCACCAATTTTCTTCAGGTAGCTTTAGGTGCACACTGTGGACGCACTAGGACTCGCTTGCCTACTCTAACTTAAATCAAATGACACTGTCTCTCTGTCTATCTCTCTGCTGCCGCAACACACTACACAAGGTTGCCACGCAGGCTGCCTTATATAATGTGGGGTGTGTACTAAACCCCTTGAGCCATAATTGGCCAAAGCCACCCTGGCTTTGGCCAATTACAGTTCTCTGTACAGACGGTGCTGTGATTGGCCAAGCATGCGGGTCATAGTGCATGCTTGGCCAATCATCAGCCAGCAATGCACTGCTATCCCGCAGTAAATTATGGGCCATGACACACCACTCAAATTTGGCACGAACAGCCCATAACTTTCGCAATTCGATGAACGGTCGAACATGCGATGTTCGAGTCGAACATGGGTTCGACTTGAACTTGAAGCTCATCCCTAATAAGCACCTTCAAGAATATTTCCAGTTTAATTCACAATCCGTTTCTTGCATTTTTTTCAAATGTGTTCTCATTTTAAAAGGCAGAGGACGTTGCGGCTTGACAAATTACTGGGACATATTCGCACCCTAGAATCTATCAACAAATCCAACCCCACCCATTCTTTTTTTTAAGCTAGATAAGTAGTGCGTTAGTTTGAAATGTTTTACTGATAGCACAATATGACAAAGTCGGAGATCAGTACTCATATTGTGCTATCAGTAAAACATTTCAAACTAACGCACTACTTATCTGGCAATAAGGCTGGCAAATTTCTTGCAAATCGCTTTAAGACTAAAAAAACCCAGACTAAAATTGCATATTTGCTAGACCCACAATCTAAACGCAAGATTTTCAACTTGAAGGAAATTGCTGACACATTTGTTTTATATTATTGTTTCCTTTACAATTTAAAAAATGATCCAAACCCAGGGTGCATTGACTTTTACCTTACATCCCTTCAACTACCTATTCTCACAGACACTCAGCTTCAAGCCCTTAATGCACCTATCACCCCTCAAGAGATCCACAAAGCTACCCACTCTCTCCCACTGGGGAAATCTCCAGGGCCAGACGGGCTATCAAATGATTATTACAAACAATTCCACTCTGCCCTCTGCCCAACTCTCTCCTCAGTGTTTGCGGCTGCAATGTCCTCTGCCTCCTTCCCATCTGAAATGCTTCAAGCATATATAGTATTACTACCAAAACCTGGAACGGAACCTACTTCCCCAACCAATTTCAGGCCAATTTCCCTATTAAATATCAAAGTCAAATTATATGTAAAAATTTTAGCCCATAGGCTAAACCCTATTTTACCAACCCTGATGAAACGGGATCAAATAGGCTTTGTCCCTGGATGCCAGGAGTCAGACGCCACAAGAAGAGTTATCGGTATAATTCAGCATGCTGGGACTGGTCGGGTACCTTCTCTGCTATTGTCCCTGGATGTGGAGAAGGCATTCAACCGTATCCTTTTGCAGTATATGCATGAAATTCTACTGAAATTTGGCTTTGCTGGACATATATTATCTTCTATATTAGCATTATACTCATCACCCTCCGCCAGAGTATATACCTCCAATATGCCTTCCCATCCTTTCTCAATCTCCAATGGCACCAGGCAAGGTTTTCCCCTCTCCCCATCTATCTTTAACTTACTAATCAAACTCCTTGCAGAGGCCATAAGATCATCTCCAAAAATGACTGGATTCAGATTTCGAACCCTCACACCATAAACTTATTTGCAGATGATATAATTATCTTCTTAACCAACCCAGAAACCTCCTTAGCTGTGACTCATGAAATTCTTACAACATTTATTGAACTATCTTATTATAAAGTTAACTTCACCAAATCTTTACTCCTTGATCTTGGTATTGACACTACTTTAAAACAAACTTCAAGCATCTTACCCATACACTTGGAGCACGGATGGTATTCCTTTTCTAGGTATATGCCTTGTATCAGATATTTCACAACTAGCAGATGTCAATTATTGCCCTAAACTAACTAAAGAAGCTCAACACATTTCTAAATGTAAGCTCTCATGGTCAGGCCACTTTGCTTCTTTTAAAATGATGTTGCTACCCCAAATAGTTTATCTTTTCAGCACCCTCCCCCATTTCTGTCAACAAAGGACATTTACTGGCCCTTAACTCACTACTCAAAAAATCTCTTCTCTGACTGACAAACTGTAGATTGATATTGAGCTGTCCACTTGTCCTACATCCTCACTTCGCAATCTATTACTAGCTGATATATGGTGACCCCCCCCCCTTAAGAAACCTGCCTTTTACTGGCCCCCAAGCTCCATTGATAGCACGGACGGTCTTCTATTCTCTAACTTCCCCACCTACGCATAGAACATCACTACCCATTCCACTGCAGATTCTAGAATCAGTAATGCCTCACTAGGGATGAGCTTGTAGTTCGAGTCGAACTCATGTTCGACTTGAACATCGGCTGTTCGCCAGTTTGCCGAACAGCAAACAATTTGGGGTGTTCGCGGCAAATTCGAAAGCCGCGGAACACCCTTTAAAAGGCTATGGGAGAAATCAAAAGTGCTAATTTTAAAGGCTTATATGCATGGTATTGTCATAAAAAGTGTTTGGGGACCTGGGTCCTGCCCCAGGGGACATGTACCAATGTAAAAAAAAGTTTTAAAAATGGCCATTTTTTCGGGAGCAGTGATTTTAATAATGCTTAAAGTCAAACAATAAAAGTGTAATATTCCTTTAAATGTCGTACCTGGCGGGTGTCTATAGTATTCCTGTAAAGGGGCGCATGTTTCCTGTGTTTAGAACAGTCTGACAGCAAAATGACATTTCAAAGGAAAAAAAGTCATTTAAAACTACTCGCGGCTATTAATGAATTGTCGGTCCGACAATACACATAAAAGTTCATTGATAAAAACTGCATGGGATTTCCCCACAGGGGAACCCCGAACCAAAATTAAAAAAAAAAACTGGTGTGGGGGTCCCCCTAAATTCCATACCAGGCCCTTCAGGTCTGATATGGATATTAAGGGGAACCCTACGCCAAAATTAAAAAAAAAATGAAGTAGGGGTCCCCCTCAAAATTCATACCAGACCCTTTAGGTCTGGTATAGATTTTAAGGGGAACCTCGTGCCAAAATTAAAAAAAAAATTGGCTTGGAGTCCCCCCAAAAATCCATACCAGACCCTTATCCGAGCACGCAACCTGGCAGGCCGCAGTAAAAGAGGGGGACGAGAGAGCGCCCCCGCCCTGAACCGTACCAGGCCACATGCCCTCAACATTGGGAGGGTGCTTTGGGGTAGCCCACCAAAGCACCTTGTCCCCATGTTGATGAGGACAAGGGCCTCATCCCCACAACCCTTGGCCGGTGGTTGTGGGGGTCTGCGGACGGGGGGCTTATCAGAATCTGGAAGCCCCTTTAACAAGGAGTCCCCCAGATCCCGCCCCCCTCTGTGTGAAATGGTAAGGGGATACAAAAGTACCCCTACCATTTCACAAAAAAACTGTCAAAAATGTTAAAAATTACAAGAGACAGTTTTTGACAATTCCTTTATTTAAAGTCTTCTTTTTTCCATTTTCTATCTTCTTTCTTCTTTCTTCTATCTTCCTTCGGTTTCTTCCTCCATCTTCTTCTTCCTCGACCCTCTGCTTCTTTCTCCAGTGTTCTCGTCCGGCATCTCTCTCCGATGTCATCGGGAGCAGTGATCGATGTCATGTGAGTGGAAGCCCATCCCCCCACAGTTAGAATCACTCGCTAGGACACATTTAACCCCTTGATCGCCCCCTAGTGTTTAACCCCTTTCCTGCCAGTGTCATTTACACAATAATCAGTGCATTTTTATAGCACTGATTGCTGTATAAATGACAATGGTCCCAAAATAGTGTCAAAAGTGTCCGATGTGTCAGCCATAATGTCCCAGTCATGATAAAAATCACAGAGGGCTGCAATTACTAATAAAAAAAATTAATAATAAAAATGCCATAAAACTATCCCCTATTTTGTAGATGCTATAACTTTTGCGCAAACCAATCAATATACGCCTATTGCAATTTTTTTTACCAAAAATATGTAGAAGAATACATATAGGCCTAAACTGAAGAAAAAAATTGTTTTTTTATACATTTTTGGGGAATATTTATTATAGCAAAAAGTAAAAAATATTGCTTTTTTTCAAAATTGGCGCTCTTTGTTTGTTTATAGCGAAAAAATAAAAACTGCAGAGGTGATCAAATACCACCAAAAGAAAGCTCTATTTGTGGGAAAAAAAGGATATCAATTTTCTTTGGGTGCAACATCGCACAACCATGAAAATTGTCAGTTAAAGCGACACAGTGCCAAATCGCAAAAAGTGCTCTGGTCAGGAAGGGGGTAAAATCTTCCGGGGCTGAAGTGGTTAATTACTAACAGGTGTTATTAAGGGTGACTAACATATGTATATTAACAATTCTATGATAGTGGGTTTGTATTTAATGATGACAAGCAATGGGTGGACATTTTTCTATTGGTGTAATGTTGTAAATATCGCTTGGTCATATCTTGACAATATATTGTATTTAAGATACTGAACCAGGAAATACAAAATGAGTGATTCATTATTCTGTGTCAGTGTTTTGACTTTGGTCTATATTGCTCCCTACAGAGCTGTGTGTGTGTGTTTTTGAATGTGGAGAGTGCTGGCACAGGTTAGTATAGGAGTAAAATATATGTCCCCCGATAATGGCCATCTGCCTGCTCTGCCATTTGACAGTTCTTATATAGGTAAGGGGTAGGGCCACCTGGTGACATCACCTGGTAGCACCACCCCTTGTGACATCACCGATCCAACATGTATCGGTCAGAGCCCCCCACCCCAAAGCACCACCTATGTTGAGGGCATGTGGCCTGGTATGGTTCAGAAGGGGGGCGCTTGCTCAACCCCCCTTTCCTGACCTGTTGGGCTGCATGCTCGGATAAGGGTCTGGTATGGAATTTGGGGGGACACTCCACGCTGTTGTTTTCATATTTGCCTATTGCTGGCAATGGTATTGTATTACTGGCAATTTAAATGTCATTTTTTTCTTTATAAATATACAGATGCACAATTTTACAAGTCGATTAAGGGGACCCCCAGGCACTATATTTAAAGGAATTTTTCATTGTTATTGCTTCACTTTAAGCATCAATAAAATCACTGCTCCTTTAAAAATTATATTTTGTAAAAGGTTTTTTTTGCATTGGTACATGTCCCCATGTATGTTATGGCCAATAACTTGCATATGCAGTTGTGCTCATAAGTTTACATACCCTGGCAGAATTTATGATTTCTTGCCCATTTTTCAGAGAATATGAATGATAACACAAAAACTTTTCTTTCACTCATGGTTAGTGTTTGTCTGAAGCCATTTATTATCAAATAACTGTGTTTACTCTTTTTAATTCATAATCACAATAGAAACTACCCAAATGACCCTGATCAAAAGTTTACATACCCCAGTTCTTAATACTGTGTATTGCCCCCTTTAACATCAATGAAGTCTTTTGTGGAATTTGTTGATTAGGCTCTTTATCTTCTCAGATGGTAAAGCTGAACGTTCCTCTTGGCAAAAAGACTCCAGTTCCTGTAAATTCTTGGGCTGTCTTGCATGAACTGCACATTTGAGATCTCGCCAGAGTGGCTCAATGATTGAGGTCAGGAGACTGAGATGGCCACTCCAGAACCTTCATTTTATTCAGCTGTAGTCAATGACAGGTCGACTTGGCCTTGTGTTTTGGATCATTGTCATGCTGGAATGTCCAAGTACGTCCCATGCGCAGCTTCCTGGCTGATGAATGCAAATGTTCCTCCAGTATTTTTTGATAACATACTGCATTCATCTTGCCATCAATTTTGACCAAATTTCCTGTGCCTTTGTAGCTCACACTATGGATGAGCTTCAAGTTCAAGTCAAACTCATGTTCGACTCGAACATCAGCTGTTCGCCAGTTAGCGAACAGTGAACAATTTTTGTTTGCGGCAAGTTCGAAAGCCGCAGAACACCCTTTAAAAGTCTATGGGAGAAATCAAAAGTGCTAATTTTAAAAGCTTATATGCATGGTATTGTCATCAAAAGTGTTTGGGGACCTGGGTCCTGCCCCAGGGGACATGTATCAATGCAAAAAAAAGTTTTAAAAACGGCCGTTTTTTCTGGAGCAGCGATTTTAATAATGCTTAAAGTGAAACAATAAAAGTGTAATATTCCTTTAAATTTCGTACCTGGGGCGGGTTTCTATAGTATGCCTGTAAAATGGCGCATGTTTTCCATGTTTAGAACAGTCTGACAGCAAAATGACATTTCAAAGGAAAAAAAGTCATTTAAAACTACTCGCGGCTATTAATGAATTTCCGGTCCGACAATACACATAAAAGTTCATTGATAAAAACGGCATGGGAATTCCCCATAGGGGAACCTGAACCAAAATTTGAAAAAAAAAATGACATGGGGGTCCCCTTAAATTCCATACCAGGCCCTTCAGGTCTGGTATGGATATTAAGGGGAACTCCGGCCAAAATTAAAAAAAAAATGGTGTGGGGTCACCCTCAAAATCTACACGAGACCCTTCAGGTCTGGTATGGATTTTAAGGGGAACCCCGCGACAATTTTTTTTTTTTTAAATGGTGTGGGGTCCCCCCAAAAATCTATACCAGACCTTTATCCGAGCACGCAACCTGGCAGGCCACAGGAAAAGAGGGGAGGACGAGAGAGAGCCCCCCCTCCTGAACTGTACCAGGCCACATGCACTCAATATTGGGAGGGTGCTTTGGGGTAGCCCCCCAAAATACCATGTCCCCATGTTGATGGGGACAAGGGCCTCATCCCCACAACCCTTGCTCGGTGGTTGTGGGGGTCTACGGATGGGGGGCTTATCGGAATCTGGAAGCCCCCTTTAACAAGAGGACCCCCAGATCCCGGACCTCCCCCCTGTGTGAAATGGTAAAGGGGTACTTTTACCCCTACCATTCCACAAAAAAACTGTAAAAAAATGTAAAAAATGACAAGAGACAGTTTTTGACAATTCCTTTATTTAAATGCTTCTTCTTTCTTCTATCTTCTTTCTTCTATCCTCTATCTTCTATCTTCTATCTTCCTTCGGTTCCTTCCTCCATCTTCTTCTTCTTCTGGTTCTTCTGATTCTTTTGGTTCTTCCTCCGGTGTTCTCGTCCGGCATCTTCCTCCGTGGCGCCGCGTCTTCTTCAATTCTTCTCCTCGGGCTGCTCCGCATACATGATGGCATGATGGGAGGCTCCCACTGTGTGACGCTTCTCCTCTTATGACGGTTCTTAAATAATGGGGGGCGGGCCACCTGGTGACCCCGCCCCCTCTGACGCATGGGGACTTGACACCGACTTCCCCGGGCATTCCCCGTGATGTCAGAGGGGGTGGGGTCAACCATTACGTAACCCCGAGTAGAACAAGTAGGGGAACGTACTGACATATTGGAGATACAGATCACAGAGCATGCCTCTGCACACCATGAGGCCTCTGGGGCATTCCACCAGCACTCTGAGGAAAAAAGATTTTTACAAGCTAAAATGGCAGACCTGGAGGATCGCTCCAGGAGGAATAATATAAAGTTCAGAGGCATTCCTGAGACTGTCAAACCTCCAGACCTAATCCATCACATCCAACAATTGTTCCTCAAACTTTTGCCACAACTGTCGCAAGCTAACATCGCCATAGACCGTGCTCATAGGATCGCTAAACCGAACCACCTACCAGAAACGGTCCTGCGTGACTGGCGCGTATCCATTTCTTCCAAACTAAAGAAAGGATCATGTCTGCAGCTTGTTCTACGGCTACCCTCCCAGACCCTTACTCTTCCATCTCTCTCTACACGGATATATTAGCGGCTACCACACAAAAAAAGAGGGAATTCGTCCAAGTTACTGCAGTCCTCCGAGATCGTAACATCACATACAAATGGGGCTTCCCCGCCAAATTAGTGGTGACAATTCAAAACCAAGCAACCAACATATACACCCAAAGAGGGCATCAAAAGGCTACGAAACTGCAGCCTCATCTCCTCACCTCCACCGGACCAAGAGTCACGCCATCCGCAGACCTATGGTCACGGCTGCAACAACACCAACCGTGCCTCACCTTGTGACCAACATCTCCGCTGACACCCAGCTCCACCCGGGGACACCCGTGTTCCTTTACAGGAAATTTGGAACGTTATTTAACTCTTTAGCAGCAAATCTGTCCCAGATGAGTATAACCATATTTACAGTTTTTTTTACTTTTGTTTCATATCTGTTCTGGTTCTTACTCACATATCCCCTGATTAATATAGAGTGCTAGGCACCCTACCATGAGTTTAACCACTTGCTTACTGGGCACTTAAACCCCCCTCCTGTCCAGACCAATTTTCAGCTTTTAGCGCTGTTGCACTTTGAATGACAATTGCGCGGTCATAGGAGCACCTAATATTTCAGCATACTTCAAAGCAATTAACCTGGAGTCAGGTGACCTGACAGCTTGAATTGCCGCTACCTGCCGATTAACACAGACTCGAGACCCAGGAATCTAATCAGACCCAGGTGATGCGATTCCTTCAGGATTTGGCTTCCCGCTTTGAACAACTTCAAGCTTCCTTGGGATCATCGGTTCCACAACAGCAATCGGCTGCCGTATCAGCTCTGCTTACAGTCGCAGCTGCTAACCCTTTGCACTTACCAGCTCTGTTCCGTTAGAGGGTCCCTTAGCCAGTGTACCATTCATTTCGAACTCCAGCCCTAAAACTTCCAGTCTGATCGGGCAAAGGTGGCCTATATATATTTCTGGCGAGGCTTTAGCTTGGGCTGCCCCTATGTGGGAGTGGAAAGACCCAGTGGTTTCCAGCCTCTCTAATTTTTTGAAACTCTTCCGGAATATCTTCGAGGAACCAGGTCGTGTCTCTTCAGCGGCCAACGCCCTTTTACATCTCCGCCAAGAGTCTGCTTCTATGGGACAGTATGCTCTTTGTTTCTGCATACTGACGGCTGAGCTGAGCTGGAACAATGAGGCCTTAGTCGCAACCTTTCTGCATGGCCTTTCTGATAGAGTGAAGGACGAATAAGCAGGAAGAACCATCCCCACTGATCTTGACGTAGTTATCTCCCCGTGTAACCAGATTGATATTCATTTTCAGGAAAGGACCCTAGAAAAGTGATGCCAGCACGCCTTGGTCCTTAGTCAGCCTGAGCTCCCCTCTTTTCGTCCTGTGGAGCATCTCCTGCTGGCTGAGGGACCCATGCAGCTGGGCCAGACCAGATCATCCCCCGAGGAATGTGCTAGGTTCAGAACTTAGGCCTGTGTCTCTGCTGTGGGGGCAAAGGTCATTTTCATGATACATGCTCATTTCGTCCAGGAAAAGCTTGGGTAATACATCTGGAAGGTGGAGTATTGGACCCAGAAAAGTCATCTTCTCATCTCCTTCTTTTGGTGTTTCTTCATGTTGGCATTGGCGAATTATTTAGCAACAGCTAACTAACCATTTTTTTGAACAGATCTAATTTACAAAACCTAGCAAAGGCAGAGCTATCATGGTGGCAACGTCTGGCATCTTTTAAAATGTTTTTGTACCACAACTGCTTTATCTGTTTAGAACCCTGCCAATGCTTGTACCTAACACATTCTTCCTGAAGGGACAATCATTACTTAACTGCTACAGATGGCAAGGTAAAAGAGCGAGATGTGCCTTTAGCAAACTAGTTTTACTATGGAAAGCCGGAAGAGTAGGACCACTATCTAGCAGTAATATTCACCCAAATGACTGGTTCTCCTTGCCAATCCAAACCCTATGGGTTAGAACTAGAATGCTTCCGGTTACTGGGTAATAACTTATATAATTACCACTTGGCTAGCCGCTTCATTCTATCCAAGCCGTCTGTGGTCTCTCCCACCATATACTGTATGCTGCACTATTGGTGTAGCAACAATTGTTGAACACACCCTTTGGGGACTGATTATTATCAACCCTCCTGCTCCCCTCTCTTATGCGCCGTACACACGGTCAGACATTGATTCCGACAACAAAATCCATGTTTTTTTTCTGACGGATGTTGGCTCAAACTTGTCTTGCATACACACGGTCGCACAAAGTTGTCGGAATTTACGTACGACGAGACTAGAAAAGGCCAGTTCAGAACCAAGCGTGGCACCCTTTGGGCTCCTTTTGCTAATCTCGTGTTAGTAAAAGTTTGGTGAGAGACGATTCACGCTTTTTCAGACACGTGGTTTTCAGATGGTTTTCTGCTGTTCAGTTTGTGCTTGTGGGTTTGTATCTGCTCTTCAGTGCGTGCAGCGAGTACCATTGATTTATCATTGTGTTCTTGTTCGTTCGTTACTGTTTTTCAGGTCGCTCTTCACAGGCCTTGCTGTTCTTCAGTGCGTTCTGTTACTTCGTTCTGAGCAGCCGACCGTTTTCTAGCCATGTTGCGTATACGTACTCCTCGTAGAGTTTGTGCTGTGCGGGGGCTTGGTGTTGGGGTCCTTACCTTGACACAAGCCCAGTCCATGAACAGGGTGGGGAGGAGTTTATGGACCAAGAACTGGTTGCTTCAGCGTGACCAGTTCTGTCTTATGCCTTTGCTCCGTGAGATCCGTGAGAATAATCCTGATGATTTCAGGAACTATTTTTGTTGTCCTTCATACTTATTTGCCTTCACTTACCTCCCCAGCATGGTCTCCTGGCCCTATATTCACCTCGTGTAGTCACTTAACAATGTATTTTATCAGCTTCATAGTAGTGCTTTACCCCAAACACCCCCTAAAATGTTTTTAAATGTGATTTGTGCTTTAAATTCAGGCAGAGTGCCAGAGTATTTTTTTTGGGGGTCCCCAAATCATTTTGAACCCTCCCTCTGCCCAACTGCTAAGTCAGCTGATACCAATTCTCTATCTATCCTCAATCATCTATCTGCTGACTTTGCCAAACCCATACATACTATACCCATCTCTTTTGTGGTCAGATGTATGGATGAATTCCCCAAAGCATGTAGTGCAAGAGCCTGCCTGTATACTTTCAAATGGTACTGTTTCAAGTTTTTGTATCCTATTATTATCTTGATAGGTAATAGCAGAATGTACAAATGTGCTCAAATGTGTACAATGTGTATTTATTTATTTGTATTATGACACTTCTTACCTGTCCAGTGGGCTGCCAATAGTGTAACTAAGGAGGGGCTGTTCAAAGTAATACCTGTTATTTAGGCATTCATCTCTCAATGAAGTGGAGAGGGTTACCTGTCCAAGAGTCCCCCCCATAATGTTAGAAATGGCCCATGAGAGGGGGGGATCTGATAGTTGTACCTTATACTTTGGTCTTTAAAAACTCCCTAAAATAAATGTTATCTTGATGTTGGCCAAGAATGTTTGTGTCTAATCTGAATTCCCTGTTTATGTGCAAAGTGACTACATTTTTTTTTTGTTTGACTCCACAGTTTCCTTTTACGCCACAGGAATGGCAGACTGTGGCCTCCCACTTTGCCTAGCGGTGGGACTTTCCTAACTGCGGAGGGGCAATTGATGGGAAACACGTCCACATCGTCTCACCACCCAACTCGGGGTCATACTATTATAATTACAAGGGGTTCAATAGTATTGTGATGTTGGCGGTGGTGTCGGCTACTTACAAGTTCCTGTATGTGGACGTGGGAAAGAATGGCCGGATGTCCGATGGTGGAGTCATCGTCCAGACGAAGTTCTACAGGCATCTCCAGAATGGCAGCTTGGACTTGCCACCTCCAGAAGACAATGTGGAAGGACTCCCATTCGTCTTTGTTGCGGATGAAGCGTTTGGGCTGGGGGACCATCTTATGCGGCCATTCCCGATGAGGACCCTCACCTCGGACCAGAGGGTTTTTAATTACTGGCTGGCCAGAGCCAGAAGAATGGTGGAGAACACGATTGGAATCATGGCCAGCCGGTTCCGCATATTTCTTACACCCATACATATGGCGGAGTATAAACTGAATCATATTATCCTGGCGTGCTGTGTTCTACACAACTTTTTACGGTAACATTCTGCCAACTATGCCAGCTCAGTTGGGCCTGAGGCTGAAATTCAAAATAAACAAACCCTGACGGCGCTTGAAAGTGGCCGTCCTGGCTTGCCCCCCCCTGAGTGCCCTTGATGTCCGGCTAAGATACCTTGAATTCTTTGCGTGTAGGGATGCTATCAATATGGCAGACAATGTCTGAAACCTTTTTCAAATAAAAAAAATAAATAACTACTCAAATTTTTGGTGACATTTACTGCTTGTGTTTCTTTTAGCTGACCCTGACAGAAATGTGGTGAGTCCTAAAAATGGCGTGAATGTGTAACCTTACAAAGCATTGTTGGGTGTTATTTACTAAAGACAAAGACACTTTGCACTACAAGTGCAGTTGAAACTGCACTTGTAGTGCAAAGTGGATTTGCCCTTAGAAAATAACACCCATTGTCACAGAAAACACCAATTAGAGCACCACAAAAAGAGTTGGAGCATTGAAACAATAATCCACACATTCTTGATTAGCAATCTTTTTAATACCAGCACAATCACATGTGCATTTAGAAAAGGTTTTTAAAACAAACCAACATATTTGTTGCATAACAATTTTTGGGGTCACATTAAAAAAAGTAGAAATGTCCATTTAAGATAAAACAGGCATGTTTAAAACCAACAAGAAAGACACAAATCTTGAACTTACACAGTTCACATTTGGTAGAACTTGAAGGCAATATCAGAAATGAGTATTTACAAACTGTGTTTGTTATTGCATTCAGATGGGGTGAAGTCACCCCAGGAAAAGCCAAATTTTGAAGATGCACACAAATTGCCGAATGTCAACATGTGCTACCTGCCATCACGGGGGATCAAGGGACGTGTTTTGGGGGTGCAACCACTTCCTCACAGCTACTTTATTATTGAGGAAGGGGTTGCACCCCCAAAACGCCTACATTGATCTCCCATGATGGCAGATAGCACATGTTGACACACTGTGTGCATCTTCAAAATTTGGCTTTTCGCAAATTTGGCAAAAAATGTCAATCATTTTTAGCACACAAAAAACCAAAGGAATTTGGCGGGGTTTTAAACTCTCCCTAAAACATCAATGATGTTCTTCATTTTTTGTTAAACATCATTGATGTTTTTCTGGATGTTTTCCAAGTCCCTGTTACACCCCATGATCTCCCCGATCAGGATCTGTGCACTTTCCGAGGTGAAAGGATCTGGATCCACAACATCACGATCACCTAAAAAGACAGAAACCAAAAAACACCATGTATTATAAATATGCCGGCATCCATCTCTTACCTGAGCCTGTGGTCACAGACACTCACCTGTTGTGGTGACTAGTTCCACCACGTCTTCCTCCTCCTGCTCTGCTTGGCTTGGGTGGATTTCCCCTTCTTCCAGAGGTGGGGGGTCTCTGGTCTCCTCGGATGAGGGGTGTCCTCCGAGTCTTTTATCCCCTATGTAAAAAAAAATAGGTATACTTAGCACACAGATATTTGATGGAAAAACTATAAATATGAAACATTGCTTGGAAGTGGGGTACAATTGTCTGTTTTGGCAGAGTTCCAAGATGTTGCATTTTTCTTGTCCTTTGTCAAGCTTGAATACTTACCTGTTTTGTGCAAGCTTCACAGATGGAGACACCCCTATAGTATACACTGGAGCACCTGTGTGGGCCCCCTAATAAAAAGGGTGTTCTTGTGTCCCACACTAGTGCTCCAGCGTCCAGATGTGTAAACAGCTGTTGAGTGTCCTCCTCTTACACAGAATCCAGTTTGCATTTCATTCTAGTACCCATCTACACAACCAAATTATTTTCAGACAAGTGGGCCCTAAAAAATGTGGGCAAATGCATATGGTCAAAACAATGGTGTTTTATAGGCCGAACAAAAAATGTTTGATACGAACGAATAATGTGCCCATGAACATGAAAGTTGACATTTTAAACTGGATAACAGTTAAGAAAAGCACATGGAGCAGCACGAACGTAATAAACATAAAAAGAATAGGAACAAAGCACAACTACTTACTTTTTTGCAGCACTCTCCGGATCTTTCTGTACTGCTCATGCTCTCTTAATTTGAGGTCCGACCACCGTTTCCTGAGCTTATCTTTCGATCGTCGTACCCTGAAATTCCGGTGCAGACTCTTGACCACTTTCGCCATGATCTTGGCCTTTCTGACATTGGGGTTGGGGTAAGGTCCATACTTCTCATCATAGTCGGCCTTCTTCAGGATGTCCACCATCTCCAACATCTCCCCAAAGGACATATTTGATGCCTTAAATCGTCTCCTTCTGGATCGGGACGTTTCAGGCTCCGGGCTTTCCTCCTCCTCCTCGTTGGTGTAATTATCAGACACCTGCTCTGACTCCACCATGTGCTCTTCATCACTGCGACGAACAAGAAGGGGCGGGGAATAGACTAGAAAGAACATCAGGGGCGGGCGGAGTTTCAAGCATGCGCAGTGTCTATAAAGCGTAACACGCATGCGTAGTACGTACGATCTGTGAGCGGAGGAAGGAGTAACGGAGGCGCCGACCGTGATTGCGAAGGTAAGATTTAACATTGGGCCTATACTGCTTCTAGATTGAGACCTGTATTTGAACAAGTTTAGAAGACTTTAGGCTGACATTAGGGTTTAACTTGTGTTGTGTCTTGCAGTGAAAATGGATATCTTGAAAGATAAGGACTTTATGCCAATCTTCATTGATATGTTCAGGGAGCTGCCTTGTCTGTGGTAGATAAACCACCCTGAATATAAGAACCAAACAAATAGGAAGGCAGCGCTGGATAATTTGTTGGAATTTGTGAAGACGGTGATCCCCACGGCAGACATCACCTATTTGAAGGTTCTAATTGGTGGCCTGAGGAACACTTATCTAAGGGAGCGCAAGAAAGTCCAGGATTCCCAGAGATCAGGAGCTGCAGATGACATTTATGTTCCCAGGCTGTGGTACAATGACAGGCTGCATTTTCTGGCAGGTCAGACTGAACCCAGGCCAGCACTCTCCAGTCTTCCTTCCACACTTCCTTACACCTGAGCTGAGGCTTCTGACGCCCAACCTGGGCCTTCCAGGCAGCAACATGTGGAGGAGCCCAGCTTGAGCCAGGTATAGCATTCCTCTAAATATTCATTGTTGTCCAATCAATGATGTTAACTAGATGTTAGTTTTGAGTACTAATTTCTGATTGTGATTGATGATGCAAAAAGTAAAACCATGTCCCTTTTTCATACATAGGGAAGTCTCAGCCAGGAGGTGGCCGGGCCAAGCAGGCTGCCTGACATCCAGGTCCCTCCCCTACACCTTCAAAGAGAAACTGGCAGGAAGAGGAGTAACCTGGAGGAGGCTGCCATAGGCCTCTTTTGGAAGGCTACAGGCCACAGTGTGTAGGAGGACTTTGCTGGCATAACTGCCTGCAAAATGATGCAGATGGAGGAGGGCCAACGACTCCTGTGTGAGTTCTTAATTTTGGAAGCTCTCAATAAGGGGTTGAGGGGCCAAATAACATGTGCTACCCACATTTGTGACCTCACACATAGTCCTCCTCCTCCTCCAGGTTCTACTTCTCCTCCTGCCACATCTCCAACACCAGCGCCACAGCCGGGAAGGAAGCGTGGAAAGAAGACCAGAGAGTGATAGCCCTGGGTTCAGTCTGGTCTGGCAAAATATGCAGCCTCTTGTAGTACCACAGCCTGGGGACACATATGTCATCTGCTGCCATCTGCTGCTTTCATGATCTCTGGGACTTCTGGACCAGACTGCACTCCCTTAGATATGGACTCCTCAGGCCACCAATTTTGCAGTAAAATAATTGATGTCTGCCCTGGGGGTCAAAGGCTTCGCCAATTTCTGCTGTTTTTTCAGCGTTGCCTCCCTCTTTGTTTGGTTCTGAGCCCTTAATAAAAAAAATTTTGTTTCAATTATACTCGCCTATGTGTGTTTTCCTTCAAAAAGGACAGTTTGTTTGTGAGTAGACAGGTACATTTCAAAAATACAATGTGAAATTAACAAGAGACACCAACACCAAACAATCTCCTTGAGATTAAATAATACAAGATATCAATGGTGTGGTGGTAACTTGACACACAAAACACACACAAAAATATTATGGAGTAAAACCCAAAAAAACAAAAAAAAACATCAGCCTTGAAAAAAATACAAAACAAAACTAAAAAAAAATCAGCCTTGAAAAAAATACAAAACAAAAATAAAACAACAAAAAAGAAATTTGGTCAGATGTGACAAATCAAAATATATTGCGGGAATCACACTAAATAATAAAGAAAGAAGTTTGTGAGAAGTCTGTGTGAATATGAGCAGCAAAACTACTTCATTCTTCTCACATTATAAAGAAGAAGAGAGTGTGCTGTATTAAACAATTTAAAACATTGCAGCGTGACGAAAATGCTCTATCCATTCCTAATTTTACCAGACTGAGCTGTTCCATCTTGGAATTTCTTCTGAGCATGCGGGGCACTTTGTGCGTCGAAATTGGCCACACACGGTCAGAATTGACGCAATCAGATTTTGTTGTCGGAAAATTTTATAGCCTGCTCTCAAACTTTGTGTGTTGGAAAATCCGATGGAAAATGTCCAATGGAGCCCACACACGGTCGGAATTTCCGACAACACGCTCCAATCGCACATTTTCCATCGGAAAATCTGACCGTGTGTACGGGGCATTAGTCTTCCCATTATCATACCTGACCTTAACCTTACACCGTGGGCATCACAGGGCATTCTTACAGTAGATGAACAAGTGGGCCCACCCCTGAAAACTCTTTGCAAATAGAATACAATGCTTCTACTCTCGACCACTACAAAGACACACAAATTGTGCATTTTCTGCATTGCAATCCAATCATTACTCTATAACTACCTTGACGTACAGCCCAGTTTTATAAGATAGCTTCCACCAAAATCAGAGGTATTTCTTTATTCTATACCATACACCTCCCAAAACTGGCAAAAAGGTTTATCACATACACAGCAGTGTTAACCTGTGGGAACTAACCCAAAATGTACTGCTACGTTGGTACTTAACCCTCCCAACATATATGAACATTTTCACCACACATGTCCTCTGCCTACTGGCCAAACTGCAAAAAGGAGGGATCTTTACTTCATATACTGTGGTCGTGTCCCTCCCTGTCCTCCTATTTACCAACATTTTTCACACTTACATTACAAGTGTTAGGAATGAATATCCACATTTCTTTGGGATTAGACTCTGTGTTCCTTAGGAATAGAACTCATCCCATTCCAGTTGAGAAGTATAATAATCCATATTTTATTATTAGTCTGTTTGACACTGGTAAGGCACTGGAAAGACCCTAATGGGGCGTACACACGGTCGGACTTTTCAGCTACAAAAGTCCGACAGCCTGTCCGACAGACTTTCGACGGACTTTTGGCGGACTTTCGACGGACTTGCGGCGGACTTTCTAACGAACAGACTTGCCTACACACGATCACACAAAAGTCCGTCGAATTCTTACGTGATGACGTACACCGGACTAAAATAAGGAAGTTCATAGCCAGTAGCCAATAGCTGCCCTAGCGTGGGTTTTTGTCCATCGGACTAGCATACAGACGAGCGGATTTTTCGACCGGACTCGAATCCGTCGGAAAGATTTGAAGCATGATTCAAATCTAAAGTACGTCGGATTTGAGGCTAAAAAAGTCCGTTGAAAGTCCGGAGAAGCCCACACACGATCGGATTACCAGCCAGCTTTAGTCCGTCAGCGTCCGTTGGACTTTTGTAGACGAATTGTCTGACCGTGTGTACGCGCATAAGGCTGGGTTCACACTAGAACATGCAATGGCTCACAGGCGGAGTCCAGTGTGTCTCCATTCACTGTTTCAGGTCTGATTTTTGCCCGAAATTTGGGCTGATTTCGGACCTAAATTGGACCAAAAGATGCACAGGGCTCCTGTGCAATTTCCACCGGAGACGCTGTGGAGATGTGTGAACCAGCTCCATAGAGAGCCGGTCACAATCTCCTGCTATGTGAATTGGTTGCGGGGAAACCCGCATCCAATTTGCATAAGTGTGAACCCACACTATTCCCATAAGTGTTAACCCACACTACTTATGAACGAATGTTCATCTCTGCCAACGCCAATTACCAAGGAGTTTCCAAAATGTGGGAGCCATGGACTGCCTGGTACAATAAGTCCTCACAAAAACAAGGTTACCGATAACACTAACTGTCACATTGTTATTCTGTTACCTGGCAAACTGTTTCACTTTATTTTATTTTATTCTACTTTACTTTATGTAATTTGACCCTTTATTTGCCTTTTATGTTTATTTGTTCATGCTTTGCACCCTTTTTCAAAATTGCAATACAAATTTATTGAAAGAAAAAATGATATGCCAAGCTTGACAAGGGATCCATCAGGACATAAATACACTCCAAGCTAGACAAAGGATCCTCTGTTGATATAATTATACATAAAAAGTTTGTCATTTCTTTTAGCTAGAAGAATGATTGATTCTGATATAATTACTCTCCAAACGTAACAAAAGTTTGGTCACCATCAGTGATGAGTCAAAATGCCCTGGGTTTGGTTCAAGCAGGGGTCAGCAAATTTCAAAGAAGTTCGGATGCCGAACCCAAACACAATTGAAATCAATGGGAGCTAAATATGTGAAATTAAAAATGCTAATTTTCTGAGCTAATATGCCAGGGGGTAAACAAAAAAAAGAAGAATGCGGTGGGGGTTGGGGGGGGGGGGTTAGTGCCACTGTCCTGGGGAGTGCATATGCAAAAAGAAAATCAATTTAAACAGAAAAAGTAGTTAAGTGGTTAAACAGAAAGTGAGTTCTAAAGTGATTAAAGTAAAACATTAAAAATGTTCAATTCCTTTAAATAACATGCCTAGGGGGTGCCCTAATCCTGCCTGTGTAAGGGCACACCTGCTTCCATCTGAAGGTGTGACATTCACAAAAGGAAAAAAGTTTTAAAATTGCTGGCATATGAATATGACAGCTGTCATTGCTATCCTCTTTGTTAAAAACAAAACAAAAGAGTACACTGACCCCTCCAAATCAACCAATGTACTATAATGGTCGCATTTACATGAGTGATCAGGAAATATAGCTTAGTGTAGTCTCACCTATAGCATTCCCAGTTCCTATAAGCCAAGCGAGTCAATCCTCCTTGTACATGGCTGCCCACAAGAATGCCATGTCCACTGGCCAGGAAGTAAAGGGAGCTGAAGAAAGGAAGAACAAAAGAGTCTCCGTGTGCAATGCAGAAGAAGTTCTATTGTAACTAAACCGGTCGGGTAAAAGATTTATCTCCAGTCATCGCATTTGGGTTGAACCAACGTCCTTGTCTTTGGACCAAGGAAGATTGTAGCCATGTAATGGCATGCTATCTGTTACTTAAATAAAGCCAATTTTTAAGGATTTTACACTATTAGCGTTTATCTTTATATTGACATATCCCACTGGACATTCGGGACCAGAGGAGTACCACTCAGAGGTGACTGCTGGATGATTCCTCTTGTTCTTTGATGTGGAACAGCAAGCGTGGATGGAAAATATAAGATACACAAGCCTTATTTGACCCCCCCCGTAATAGGTGGTCAATCCACACTGGTAAGAGTACATCCTTTATTATAGTGGTGGTTATCACAAGGTGGAGGAATACAATGAACAATCATTTGTGCACTTTTTATCAAAGTGAAGGCATTACACTGATGAAGAAGTTGGAAGACGAATGGACTCATTGTTTTACATTTATATTTATATGTATATTTATATTTTGTTTATCGCAACACTTTTGCTATACATTCATTATTTATGTGATCATATCTCACTCCAGTGAAGGAAGGAAAAGGAGTTGTTGGGGAAGAGGGAGGAGAGGGGAGGGGGAGTGGGGAAAGAATGAAAACGGGAATAGAAACAGATAGAAAGGCAGAAAAAAGGCAGAGAGGGGAAGGGAGAAAAAAAAGGGGGTAAAAAAAGGAGGAGAGGGGAAGAATGGGGTGAGGGGAATGGGTAGTGAAGGAGAGGAAGTGCATATATACCTAATGGTTAGAAAAACATAACCTACCTGCTTAGATATCTTTAACCACTTCCCACCCGGCCACTGCACATAAACGGCCGGGTGGGAGCTCCCTCCTTCTGACTGGACGTTCCCGAACGTCCTGTCAGAAGCAGCGGGATCACGCAGGCGCGCTCCCACGCAGCCACGCGATCCCAATGCACGCGTGTCACCCAGACACGCCGCATCTCGGAACGGCAGGAGGGCAATGTGATTCTCCCTCCTGATCCGCACGATGGCTGTGTCTAATCACAGCCATTGTAAAGTAAACATGGGGGAGGGGTGGCATTTGACAGGAGATCGCGCCCAATCTGCCTGTGCCCCCCCAGAGACAGTGGAGCAGTACAACACAGGAGGGCCCTGTGATTGGCCCTCCTGATCACATGACAACTGTGTCCAATCACAGTTGTCATGTAATGTAAATAGAGAGCGGTTGTAACTGCTCTCATCTCTTCCTTTCCTCACACAGAGCCTGTCAGTGAGGAGAGGAAGAGAGATCTGTGCTGCAGCCGGGAGATCAGTGAGTTTTATAGCTGTTTGTCTGCTGTTTACCCACTGATCACCCAGCTAGTGTCCCCAAAACACAGTGTCCCCAAAACACAAAACAGTGAAAACACCTGTCAGTGAACATCGGCCCATCAACAACTGGCACATCTGTCCGCCAACAGCGGGCATGCCTGCCCGTCAACAGCTGGCACATCAGCCCGTCAACAACTGGCACATCAGCCCGTCAACAGCTGACACATCAGCCTGTCAACAGCTGGCACATCAGCCTCCCACAATCATCAGGCACATCTGCCCGCCGATCATCAGGTACATCTGCCCGCCGATCATCAGGCACATCTGCCCGCCAATCATCAGGCACATCTGCCCACCAATCATCAGGCACATCTGCCCGCCAATCATCAGGCACATCTGCCACCTGCCATCAGGCACATCTGCCGCCCGCCATCAGGCACATCTGCCGCCCACCATCAGGCACATCTGCCGTCCGCCACCTGGCACATCTGCCACCCCCCATCTGCCCACTATCAGGCACATCAGCCCGTCAACAGCTGGCACATCGGCCCATCAACAGCTGACATATCAGCCCGTCAACAGCTGACACATCAGCCACCCACCATCATCAGGCACATCAGCCACCCACCATCATCAGGCACATCTGCCTGCCATCATCAGGCACATCTGCCCGCCAATCATCAGGCACATCTGCCCGCCAATCATCAGGCACATCTGCCCGCCAACATCAGGCATATCTGCCGCCCACCATCAGGCATATCTGCCGCCTGCCATCAGGCACATCTGCCGCCCGCCATCAGGCACATCTGCCATCCGCCATCTGACACATTTGCCGCCCGCCATCTGACACATCTGCCGCCCGCCAACATTTGGCACATCTGCCACCTGCCAACATGTGGCACATCTGCCGCCCGCCATCTGGCTCATCTGCCACCCGCCATCTGGCACATCTGCCACCCACCATCTGCCCACAATCAGGCACATCTGCCCGCCAACATCAGGCACATCTGCCCGCCAACATCAGGCACATCTAGCCACCCACCATCTGGCACAGCCGCCCACCATCTGGCACATCTGCTGCCCGCCATCTGACACATCTGCCGCCTGCCATCTGACACATCTGCCACCCGCCATCTGGCACATCTGCCCACCAACATGACAAAAAGGTCTTACAGTGCAGAGGAGGCTCTCCAAATACTCCAAAGTATGTCAGACGAGAGTAGCGGGGAATTCTCTCCGTCAGACTTGGATAGCGACTATGAGCCAGTGGAAAGCAGTGGCTCCAAGATGGAAACAGAGGAAGATAGAATCCTAACAAGGAGAATCAGGAGAAATTAGCAGGAGGAGACATTCACCAGCAGCGCAGCACTCCAGGATGATATGCAGGCATCCACCAGTAGTGTCAGGAAAGGGTCCATCCGCTGGTAAGATATATCGTTTGGCATGCAGTACTGGGGTCCACCAGCAGGTGTCTCCTAGCAGTGTTGAACTGTCAGGAGAATATTTCCCTGCTGGTGTCATTTAATCTTTTGGCCGCAGTACTGACGTCCACCAGTGGATGGATCCTGGCAGTATGGAGCAGACAACACTCCCTGTGCTCAGGTGTGACTTGAAGTCAATTATAGTCAGTCCCATAAATACCCGGGAAGCCCTCACATGCTTGCCTTGGTATTTTTCTTCCTTGCGCCCTGAACTGTTACCTGTTACCTGTTACCTGTATACCTGTATCTCCTGTATCTGAACCTGAACCTGCTCGTGAGCCTGTATCCTATCCCATCCATTATCTCCCTCTCCTAACCTCCCTTGTTCAGTTGCTTATCTCCTGTTCCTTGGTCTTCCTTCTGTCCAGCTACTTTCTTTTCTTACAGCCCTGCACCTACATACAAAACTGCATGGGCTAAACCAAAGAAGAAACAAAAGTTCTTTCCTACCCACACGATCCTGTCAGTAACCCAACTTGCTTCCACACCAACCAACCCACTCCAGTCTGCTTGCGGGCCAGTTAAACCTGATAACCCACCTGATTCTGCCAAACCTCTACCTGCTATCCAGCCAGTGTCTCCGCCTAAAGTCCCTGTGCCCCAATCTGATATTCTCGTTTTCCAGTCTGATGTGCCTACCTTCCAGTCGGATGTCTCGGTGCCTGTCTTCCAGCTTGATGTCCCAGTGCCTGCTACCCAGTCTGATGTCCCAGTGCCTGCTACCCAGTCTGACGTCCCAGTGCCTGCTACCCAGTCTGACGTCCCAGTGCCTGCTACCCAGTCTGACGTCCCAGTGCCTGCTACCCAGTCTGACGTCCCAGTGCCTGCTACCAAGTCTGACGTCCCAGTGCCTGCTACCCAGTCTGACGTCCCAGTGCCTGCTACCAAGTCTGACGTCCTAGTGCCTGCTACTCAGTCTGACGTCCCAGTGCCTGCTACCCAGTCTGACGTTCCAGTGCCTGCTACCCAGTCTGACGTTTCAGTGCCTGCTACCCAGTCTGACGTTCCAGTGCCTGCTACCCAGTCTGACGTTCCAGTGCCTGCTACCCAGTCTGACGTTCCAGTGCCTGATACCCAGTCTGACGTTCCAGTGCCTGCTACCCAGTCTGACGTTCCAGTGCCTGCTACCCAGTCTGACGATCCAGTGCCTGCTACCCAGTCTGACGATCCAGTGCCTGCTACCCAGTCTGACGTTCCAGTGCCTGCTACCCAGTCTGACGATCCAGTGCCTGCCACCCAGTCTGACGATCCAGTGCCTGCTACCCAGTCTGACGTCCCAGTGCCTGCTACCCAGTCTGACGTTCAGGTGCCTGCTACCCAGTCTGACGTTCCAGTGCCTGCTACCTAGTCTGACGTTCCAGTGCCTGCTGACCAGTCTGATGACCTTGTGTCCATGTTCCAGCCTAAAGTTTTGCTACCAGTGTTCTAGTCTGATGTGCCCGCCTCCTAGTTTGATGATCTTCTGTCTGCTGTCCAGCCTGATGCGCCAGTGTCTTCTACTCTGCCTGTTGTGCCAATGCCTGTGCCCGCTGTCCAGTTTGAGGTCCCAGTGCCTGCTGCTCAGCCTGACATCTCAGTGCCCATGTTCCAGTCTGACGCTTCAGTGACTACTGTCCAGTCCGATGTACCTATTGTTCAGCCTGGTATGCCAGCACCTGCTGTTCTGCCCGATGTGCCAGCGCCTGTGTCTGCTGCCCAGTCTAAAGTTCCAGTGCCCGCTGCCTGGTCTGACGTCTCGGTGCCGGCTTTCCAGTCCGCTTTCCAGCCTGATGTGCCAGTGTCTGCTACTCAGCCAGTTGTGCCAATGCCTGTGCCCGCTGCCCAGTTTGAGGTCCCAGTGCCTGCTGCTCAGCCCGAAATCCCAGTGTCCATGTTCCAGTCTGACACTCCAGTGACTACTGACCAGTCCGATGTACCTGTTGTTCAGCCTTTTGTGCGAGGACCTGCTGTTCTGCCTGATGTGCCAGCGCCTGTCTTTGCTGTCCAGCCTGAAGTTCCAGCACCTGCTGCCCAGTCTGATGTCTCGGTACCCACTTTCCGGTCTGATGTGCCCATCCTCCAGCCTGATATCCTGGTACCTGTCTTCCAGCCTGATGACGTGATGTTGGTATCTCAGCCTGAGGTTTCGGTGCCCGTGTCTCAGCCTGAAGTTTTGGTGCCCGTATTTCAGCCTGAAGTTTCGGTGCCCGTGTCTCAGCCTGCTGAATCGGTGCCCGTTACCCAGTCTGTTGAATCGGTGCCCGTTACCCAGTCTGCTGAACCGGTGCCCATTACCCAGCTTGCTGAGCCGGTGCCTGTAATCCGGCCTTCCCTTACGGTGCTCGCTGTTCGGCCTAATGCTCCAGAGCCTGCTGTCCATCTCGATGACCCGGAGCCTGCTGCCCAGCTCGATGACCCGGAGCCTGCTGCCCAGCTCGATGACACGAAGCCTGCTGCCCAGCTCGATGACCCGGAGCCTGCTGCCCAGCTCAATGACCCGGAGCCTGCTGCCCAGCTCGATGACCCGGAGCCTGCTGCCCAGCTCAATGACCCGGAGCCTGCTGCCCAGCTCAGTTTGTTCCTGTTTGCTGCCCAGCTCGGTTTGTTCCTGTCTGCTGCCCAGCTTAGTTTGTTCCTGTCTGCTGCCCAGCTCGGTTTGTTCCTGTCTGCTGCCCAGCTCGGTTTGTTCCTGTCTGCTGCCCAGCTCGGTTTGTTCCTGTCTGCTGCCCAGCTCGGTTTGTTCCTGTCTGCTGCCCAGCTCGGTTTGTTCCTGTCTGCTGCCCAGCTTGGTTTGTTCCTGTCTGCTGCCCAGCTTGGTTTGTTTGTGTCTGCTGCCCAGCTTGGTTTGTTCCTGTCCGCTGCCCAGCTCAATGACTCTGACGTGCCAGCTGTCTGCCCGGATGTGCCTGATGACCAGCCTGAAATGCCTTCTTCCACCATTCTGCCTGATGCCATAGACTATGGACAATTAAGACTAGTTGGAGCGTCCGGAGGCCGCTCCTTTAGGGGGGGTACTGTCAGGAAAGGGTCCATCCGCTGGTAAGATATATCGTTTGGCATGCAGTACTGGGGTCCACCAGCAGGTGTCTCCTGGCAGTGTTGAACTGTCAGGAGAATATTTCCTTGCTGGTGTCATTTCATCTTTTGGCCGCAGTACTGACGTCCACCAGCGGATGGATCCTGGCAGTATGGAGCAGACAACACTCCCTGCACTCAGGTGTGACTTGAAGTCAATTATAGTCAGTCCCATAAATACCCGGCAAGCCCTCACATGTTTGAATTGGTATCTTTCTTCCTTGCGCCCTGACCTGTTACCCGGAACCTGTATCCTGTATCCTGTAAACCTGTATCTCCTGTATCTGAACCTGAACCTGAGCCTGCTCCTGAGCCTGTATCCTATCCCATCCATTATCTCCCTCTCCTAACCTGCCCTTGTTCAGTTGCTTATCTCCTGTGTATGACCTTGGCTTGGCTAAACGTTTATGTTTCTGGTATATCCCTTGTTCCTGCTGACCTGCTGTGTATGACCCTGGCCTGGCTGACATCTGTGATTCCGGTATTGCCCCTTGCTGTACATATTGTTGTTTGTAGTGGGTTTGTTGTGTTGGTGTTGCACTGTTTGTATTTTCTGAAATATCACCTATTTTAATAAATATTATTATTCACTTATATGCGTTTTGGGTTATCTCTGTGCAGTCCACACAGTCTGGTCTACTAGTCTCCTGATAAGTAGCGCAGCACTCCAGGGCATCCACCAGCAGGCATCCACCAGCAGCGCAGCACTGCGGGATAGGCAGGCATCCACTAGCAGTTCTGCAACCTTCCTAGAAGATAGGCCAGATGCTAGCAACGGATCCCATCAATGAGGCAGTGCCCATACTAGCCTCCCAGATGTTCTACTGTATCCAACATGACTGCCCGATACGTCAGTAGAACCTGTCATTCCCCTTTTTACAGCCCAGCCAGGCCCTCAGATACAGGCCGAAAATGTAACCCCACTTTATTATTTTCATTTATTTTTTACCAATGATCTCCTAACGTACATTGTGGAGCAATGTAATCTATACGCCAGCCAACATATAGCCAACAATCCAAGTTCTTCATATGCCCGTCCTTTTGTTTGGAAAACCCTCACCATGAAAGAATTAAAAATTTTCCTTGGCCTAACCCTCAACATGGGGCTGACAAAAAAAATGAACTCCATTCCTACTGGTCTACCCAACCTATGCACCACATGCCGGTCTATTCGTCATTGATGCCCAGAACCCGTTATGAGATGATTATGAGATTTTTACACTTCAATAACAATGCCCAATGCCTCCCTCGAAATCATCCCAGTTACGATAAATTATTCAAAATTCGGCCCCTAATCAATTTTTTTTGTGCCAGCTTCAAGGAGATGTTTACCCCTGATAGAAATATATGTGTAGATGAATCCCTAGTACACTTCACTGGAAGACTCGGAATAAAACAATACCTCCCCATTAAAAGAGCCAGACGTGGGGTAAAATTTGATAAGGCGTGTGACAGGGCCACGGGTTACATATGATTTTATAATTTATGAGGGAAAAGACAGACAGCTAAACCCCCCTGGATGCCCTATCTACATGGGAACAAGTGGCAAAATTGTCTGGCAGCTGATCCAACCATTACTTGGGAAAGGTTACAACCTATATGTAGACAATTTCTACACTAGTCTCCCACTTTTCTGCCATTTGTACTTAAAGAACACTGTGGCCTGTGGGACAGCACGGACCAACCACAAAGGCTTCCCACAGAGATTGGTCGCCAAGAAATTGAAGCAGGGTGAAATGGCCAGTATGCAGACTGAAGAGGTACTAGCGGTGAAGTGGAGAGATATAAAAAGAGATGTCTACATCCTTTCCACAATACATAATGAGACCTTGGTGGAACTTCAGAGAAGAAGAGGCCCCATACAGAAGCCAAAATGTGTGCATGAGTACAACCTATACATGGGGGGGTGGATATGAACGACCAGATGATGCAGCCCTACTTGGCCACCAGGAGATCACTATTTTGGTACAAGAAAGTCGCCATTTATTTGGTGCAACTTGCCCTATTCAATTCATATATATTTTTTTCTAATGCCGCATACACATGACCGGACTTTACGGCATACTTTGCCCGGTGGACTTTTCGACGGACTTTACGACTGACTTTCCGAATGAACGGACTTGACTACACACGATCAACCAAAGTCTGACTGATTCGTACGTGATGACGTACGACCGGACTAAAACAAGGAAGTTCATAGCCAGTAGCCAATAGCTGCCCTAGCCTCGGTTTTTGTCCGTCGGACTAGCATACAGACAAGCGGACTTTTCGACCGGACTCGAGTCCGCCGGATAGATTTGAAACATGTTTCAAATCTAAGTCTGTCAAACTTTTGATAAAACAAAGTCCGCTGGAGCCCACACATGATCGAATTGTCCAACAAAATCTGGTAAGTCAGACCAAGTATGCCGTAAAGTCCGATCGTGTGTACGCGGCATAAGTCCGTCAAACTTTTGATATAACAAAGTCCGCTGGAGCCCACACACGATCGAATTGTCCGACGAAATCCGGTACGCCGGACCAAGTATGCCGTAAAGTTCGATCGTGTGTACACGGCATAAGTGCACCCAAAGTTCCCTAACCTATCTAAAATTCCAAGAAGACATTGTCACAGCCCTTCTCTATCCCCAAGGCCAAGCCCCTCAACTAATTTGCTCCGATTCATTAGCCAGACTCCATGAAAGGCACTTTGCCGAAATCCTCCCTCTTACCCAAACAGGTCCAAACCCCCAAAAAAATGTTGTTTGTGTTCCAGTAGAGGAATTCACTGTGACACCCGATACTACTGTCCCCAATGTCCCTCCCAGCCAGGCCTCTGTATTGGAACGTGCTATCAGAGGTATCATACTTCACTACACTATTAGTAAAGTGAAGATGATTTTTTTCCAGTTTCCACTATCTGACATTTCTGTGAATGACCCGGACTGTTAACGACTATGCCTCTGCCAAACATGTTTCTGCCTTCAACGTGAATTGACCCGGACTGTTAAATGACAATGCTTTTTGCCTGCCTCCTGAACTGATCATTTACCCTACCACTGTACAGCACAGGGGTCTCACATATGTGAGGGGATCCAGAAAAGGTTTTCCGAGTGGAGAAAACATTTTTCTCCGGGTTTTTAGTTTTCTCGGATTAGGGTCTGGAGACTCGGAGGCTTCATAGAGATTTGGGTGGGAAGAAGCCTCTACCCCTGTCCTCAGGTCTTACTTGACCAAGGCCCAATGTACAAAGTGCTGCCTGCTGCCACCTGAACTGGTCATGCCTCTGCCTGCCACCTGAACTGGCCATGCCTTTGCCTGCCACATGACCTTGCCATGCCTTTGCCTGCCACATGAACTGGCCATGCCTTTGCCTGCCACCTGGACTGGCCATGCCTATGCCTGTTACCTGAACTGCCTGCTAAACATTGGACTGTACTGAACCATGTTCATACTCTTCCATATCTGTCTGCTGACAATTCCTGGACATTTCCTTTGGCTGTCTGGACAAATGCTTTGGCTGCTCTGGAACGGTATTCCTGCCTGCTAAAACCGCAGGTGAGCTTTTTTTTTACCTTTTGCTCAGCAGAATGTATTTTGGGGTGTAATTCTGTGTACATGCTATGTGTTAGAAGCCTGGAGGTGCTACTTGTTTGTTGGGCCTCTGTATGGGGCCAGGTAGTAGAAAAGTCTCACACATGGGGTATCGCCATGCTCAGGACGAGTAGCAGAATGTATTTTGGGGTGTCATTTTGGCTATGCGCATGCTATGTGTAAGAAAGATCTTCTAAATTGACAACTTTGTGAGAAAAAAATAGGTTTTCATTTTCTTTCCACATTTTCCAAAAACTTGTGGAAAGAAATGACACGTTCAAAAGACTCATTATGCCTCAAAGAATATACATTGGGTTGTTTTCTTTCCAAAATGGGGTCATTTTGTGGGTAATTCCATTGTCTTGGTGCTCCAGGGCCTTCAAAAATGTGATAGGTACTCAGGAAATGAAATGTGTAATTTTTGCCTTTAGAACACCTGATGGTGCTACATGGATGTTGGGCCTCTGTATGTGGCCAGGCTGTGGAAAAGTCTCACACATGGGGTATCGCCATACTCAGGACAAATAGAAGAATGTATTTTGGGGTGTAATTGCAATTATGCCTGCACAGTGTGTGAGAAATAACTTGTAAATTTAACAATATAGTGAAGAATATATATATATATATATATATATATATATATATTTTTTTTTTTTTTTTTTTTTTTTTCTTAAATTTCCAAAGCATTGTGGGGAAAAAAAATTTCAACTTCAAAAAATTCACTATGCCTCCTACTAAATACCTCAGACTGTCTTCTTTCCAAAAAGGGGTCATTTGGGGGGTTATTCTACTGTCCTGACATTTTAGGGCCTCAAGAAATGAGATCAGTGCATTAGGCCATCAGTGCATTAGGATTGATACATTTTCAATAATGCGTAGCATGACTTGTAGACTATAACTTTCACACAAACCAATGATCATACAATTATCAGGATTTTTTTACCAAAGACATGTGGTAAAATACATTTTTGCCTAAATTTTCGACAAAATTTAATTTTTTTGGTTTCTTTTAAAAGAGAAAGTAGAACATGTTGTTTTTTTTCAAAATATTTGCTCTTTTTTTGCTTATATCACAAAAATAAACAAAGTGGTGAATAAATACCACCAAAAGAAAGCTCTATTTGTGTGAACAAAATAATAAAATTTTCATTTGGGTACAGTGTAGCATGACTGAGTAATTGTCATTCAAAGTGAGAGAGCACTGAAAGCTGAAAATTGGTCTGGTAAGGAAGGGGGTGAAAGTGCCCAGTATTGAGGTGGTTAAAGATCTAATCAAAAAGCATGTACAAAACTCCAGAGGGGGGAAAGAAAAGGGCATGGCAGGCAGAAAGGGAGGATGCAAGCAGTGAGACCGTATATAGGGTATCCCAGGTGGTGGTGGCTGGAATATGTCGTAATCCTAAAACACCAATGGGTAGTTGCATGCTGAAAGTTCATTAACCATGAAGCGAGCGCCTGGAAAAGGGGTCCCTTTATCTGTGGCCAAGCTAGAGCCTATAGGCGCCAGACTGGTCTGTAAAAGCAATAAAGCATTGATGCAAGAGGGGGGCAGGGAGTAAACGCACCCAGGCTTGACCACAAAGATGATCAACTGTATCTACAGACTCAAGGAGTCACTATGGGGTCTTCTTGTACCCCAGCATATGCAAATTTGTATCTGGACTGGTGGGAGATACATAACTTCTGACGATTATTACACACATTTCCTTGAACATGTCCTGTTATGGTACAGGTACATAGATGACTTGTTCATAGTATGGACTGATACCAGATATAAACTGTTGGAGTTTATTCAGACCTTGAACGACAATAGTTTTAACCTTAAATTTGCATTTGGCTTTGACAATAGTCGGATCCCCTTCTTGGACCTTTCTATTGTCAAACAACAGGACGGTACAATAGGCACAGACTTGTTCCGCAAACCAACAGCTGGTAATATGCTTCTTCACGCGTCTAGTGCCCACCCACATCCACTAGTGCAGAGTATTCTGTATGCCAGTGGCAGCTGGTGAAGTTTTAGGATGGAGGGACCAGACCCCACCCTTCCTTTTTGACCCATCCCAATTGGCTAAAATAGGCATGGTTTCTGCGAAATAGTGGGCATGACTTAAATGAGTGTGGCTTTAAGGGTGTTTGGTTAGCGTCTGAGATGAACGAGGGATGGAGGGAGAGGGAGGGAGAGAGGGAGAGGGAGAGAGAGATGGAGGGACAGCAGGCCCAGATTCTACACAACAGTAGAAACATGTGTATTACAGAAAGTTTAACAATCAACAGATAAAGATACTCCAAACACCTGGTGTTAGCGCTTCAATCATCCCAACACCATGGTTGTTATGGTGTCAGGATGATTAAAGCACATTATTTCTATTATTACATTGTAATATAAAATGAAATTATTCACCTCCCCATAATGCAGAATCAGTGGGAGCCCTGAGCGTGTCATCAGATGCCATCAGGTGCCCCCAGCAGAGCCGTCCTTACATTAGGTGCCCCCAGCAGAGTCCGTCCTTACATCAGGTGCACCCAACGGAGTCCATCCTTACATCAGTGTCCCCATCAGCAGAGTCCCTCTTTACATCTGTGTCCCCATCAGCGGAGTCTCTCCTTACATCTGTGCCCCCATCAGCGGAGCCCCTCCATACATCTGTGTCTCACATCAGTGGAGTCCCTCCTTACATCTGTGTCCCAATCAGCAGAGCCCCTCCTTACATCTGTGTCCCCATCAGCGGAGTCCTCCTTACATCTGTGTCCCCATCAGCGGAGTCCCTCCTTACATCTGTGTTCCCATCAGCGGAGTTCCTCCTTACATCAGTGTCCCCATTAGCGGAGTCCCTCCTTACATCTGTGTTCCCATCAGCGGAGTCCCTCCTTACATCAGTGTCCCCATCAGCGGAGCCCCTTCTTACATCTGTGTCCCCATCAGCGGAGCCCCTTCTTACATCTGTGTCCCCATCAGCAGACCCCCCCTTATATCTGTGTCCCCATCAGCAGAGCAGAGTCCTCCTCACATGTGTCCCCGGCAGCACAGCCCTGCTTTATGCCGCATCTGTCTCTGTCCCCTTCAGTGGCAGCTAGTTCCCGGATTTCTCTGTGTGTTCAGTGGAGAGGGGAGGGGCCTCCCCTCTCCACTGAACACAAGGGGATTAGTCCTCATGGTGGCAGCCATCATTTTGTAGCCCGCCAGAAGTGACATTGTTCTCACACTGTGAACAAAGCACCCGACCGTAGTGATACACCACGGGAGCTGGGTGCCACAAAGCAGCTCCAAACCCTGCCAATGAAGCGCCTCGTCTGCAATCTTGTGATTGCATAGATGTGGCACTTCCCATAGTGCACTGTGTCCGGCGCCCAAACATAGTGCACTTAAGGACTTTTTTTTCTTTTTTAAAGGGCCATGTTTAAATGTTTTTTTTTGTGACTGCCTGAGGGGGCGGCGCCTGGGCGCCCCCTATGGATGGGCCGCCAATGCCGTATTTGCAATATTTGCGCCTACAAAGAAACTGTACTCTAGAGACAGATTTCAGGATTCAAGCTAATGCTTTGCGTGACCGTCTTCTCCTCAGAGGCTATTCACGTACTAATCTAAGAAAAGCGTTTAATCGAGCACTAGCACGTACCAGGAGCTCTTTACTGTATACCACACCCTATCTTCCATCAACAGATATAGTCAAATTCATCACCAAGTACTCTGCCCATCATCAACAACAATCAATGATACTATTGAACCATTGGCATTTACTGATGGACCACCATGTCCTGAGCAGACATGTGAGATCTACTCCAGAACTGGTGTTCAGGAGAGTATCCTCATTAAGAGACTGTTTGACTAACAGCCATTACCAACCATCTAAGCGATCTGTTGAAGGACCTAGTGGAACCCTCCAATGTGGGGACTGCCCCCGCTGCCCCAGGATTCTTGAGGGGAGGAGGTTCCAGTTACCTAATGGTGAGACTCTTTCACCTCGTATCTTTTCCAATCGTGGCACTATGAGGGTGATTTACCTTATGCTGTGTAAAGCCGCGTACACACAATCGTAATTTCTGATAGGAAATGTTCAATGTGAGCTTGTTGTCGGAAAGTCCGATCATGTGTATGCTCCATCGAACATTTGCTGTCGGAATTTCTGCACACAGATGTTTGAGAGCAGGTTCTCAAATTTTCCGACAACAAAACTTGTTGTCGGAAAGTCCGAACATGTGTACACAAGTCCGTCGCACAAGAGTTCACGCATGCTCTGAATCAAGTAGAAGGAGCCGCACTGGTTATTGAACTTCCTTTTTCTTGGCTTGTCGTACATGTTGTACGTCACTGCGTTCTTGACGTTCGGAATTTCCAACAACATTTGTGTGACTGTGTGTATGCAAGACAAGTTTGAGCCAACATCCTTCGTGTGTACGGGGCATAAGTGTAATGCCGTCTATGTAGGCAAAACAATACGAGAACTCCAACAGTGAATCCACCTATAGTATTCCGGCAATGGTAAACTTACCACCGTAGGCCGACATATTGGATTGCACCTGATGTTACGGCTGTCAAATTTTTGGTCCTTGAAGTAGTCCAACAGAGCCCTAGAAGGGGTGATTGGGATAGGATGATTCTACAGAGAGAAACTCTGTGGATCAAACGTCTCAACGCTAACACCCCCCCAGGCTTCAACGAGATATTTTATAAATGTATGTTTTTCACTACTTCCCTTCCCCCCTTCCCTCCCTTTCTTGTCCCCCTTCCCCTTGCCATTCCCCTCCCTCCTCCCTGTCCTTCCCACCCCTATCCTATGGGTTTCCTTTGTGTGCCCCTGTCAAGCATGGCAGCAATTATCCACTGGCCCATTACACCTCAGGTTACCTGGTCGTCCATACCTGCCCTTGAACTAGGTCAGTAATAGTCAAATTTCCAAATTGTTTTATTTTTAAATAAAGTTCTATTATAGATATGGGACTATTCAGCCCCTCATTATTTCTTGTAATAAATGTTTTATTATGCACTTCTTTCATTTATATTTAATTAAATCAATTTGGGTTGTTGCTTCCCTTGCACGTTTTAGCCAGTCTCTTCCTGGTTGTTTTTTCTCCCCAGCGGCGGACATGTGACTCCCCTGGTAAAGGCCGAGTTCCCCTGTGGGAACCACTCCACTCTTGCGCTGCCTGAGTTTTGGGCTTTCTTGCCCAATTGACATAAACGGCGCATGCTTGCGCAGTAGAGTGGTATCTCGCACCTGCGCAGTGCGGGGAGCCAGAGCCGATGATGTCACATGTCGCCATCAGGCGGCGTGTGTACGGCTTGCGGGTTGGGGAGTTCATTTAGTGGGCCTCGGCCCACTGGTGAGCACTGCAGATGTTTCTCTCCAGGGGGGTGGTGAACGGCAGCCAGGAGAAAGGTAGGACTGGGCTGGTTTACTCCCTGCCCCTCTCTTGCATTAATGCTTTATTCATTTTACATTTACAGACCCGTCTGATGCCTATAGGCTCTAGCTTGGCCACAGATAGTTGGTCACACAGGTGCTCGCTTCATGTTTAATGAACTTTCAGCTTGCAACTACCCATTGGTGTTTTAGGATAACAACATATTCCAGCCACCACCACCTGAGATACCCTATATACAGTCCCACTGCTTGCATTCCCTCTTTCTGCCTGCCATGCCCTTTTCTTTTCCCCCCTGGAGTTTTGTACAAATTTTTTGAATAGAATTTTAAAGACATCTAAGCAGGTAGGTTATGTTTTTCTAACCATTAGGTATATATGCACTTCCTCTCCTTCACTACCCATTCCCCTCACCCCCATTCCCCCCCATTCTTTTTCACCCCTTTTTTCCCCCCTCCCTCTCTCTGCCTTTTTTCTGCCTTATTAACTGTTTCTTTTCTAGTTTTCATCCTTTCCCCCCTCCCCTCTCCTCCCCCTTCCCCGACAACACCTTTTCCTCTCCCCCCTCCCTCCCGATGCACCATACATTCTCTTTATGGGTAATATTTGACCCACTGCTATGTATGTATCTATTCTTACCCCTATTTAGATTTAAATCCACATAATCCCCCTTGTCCACCATGGGAGGAGCTTTTTGAGCAGCTGGGCCCTGTACCTGGTGATTGACCTGTTGGGTAAGCAACTTCTCAACGTTACCGTTGAGCTCTATCTATATATACTATGCTTCTGTAATTATTTGATTATGTGTTTTTGTGTTTTATTTGATTATTTGTTTTATAGATTACTCCTCCTGACTAAGCGGTCTATGTACCGTGAAACTAGTAGAGGACTGGTTAATCTATGAGTAGGGATGAGCCGAACACCCCCCTGTTCGGTTCGCACCAGAACATGCGAACAGCCAAAAAATTTGTTAGAACACGCGAACACCGTTAAAGTCTATGGGACACGAATATGAATAATCAAAAGTGCTAATTTTAAAGGCTTATATGCAAGTTATTGTCATAAAAAGTTTTTGGGGACCTGGGTCCTACTCCAGGGGACATGTATCAATGCAAAAAAAAGTTTTAAAAACGGTCGTTTTTCGGGAGCAGTGATTTTAATAATGCTTAAAGTGAAACAATAAAAGTGTAATATCCCTTTACATTTCGTACTTGGGGGGTGTCTATAGTATGCCTGTAAAGGGGCGCATGTTTCCCGTGTTTAGAACATTCTGACAGCAAAATGACATTTCAAAGGAAAAAAAGTCATTTAAAACTACTCGCGGCTATTAATGCATTGCCGGTCCGACAATACACATAGAAGTTCATTGATAAAAACGGCATGGAAATTCCCCACAGGGGAACCCCGAACCAAAATTTAAAAAAAAAATGACGTGGGGGGTTCCCCTAAATTCCATACCAGGCCTTTCAGGTCTAGTATGGATATTAAGGGGAACCCCGGCCAAAATTTAAAAAAAAAAATGGCGTGGGGTCCCACTCAAAATCTATACCAGACCCTTCAGGGTATGCATTGATCCATGTCCCCTGGGGCAGGACCCAGGTCCCCAAACCCTTTTTATGACAATACCATGAATATAAGCCTTTACAATTAGCACTTTTGATTTCTCCCATAGACTTTTAAAGGGTGTTCCGCGGCATTCGAATTTGCCGCGAACACCCCAAATCGTTCGCTGTTCGGCAAACTTGAGTAAGGCTGGGACCAGATGGATTCACAGCCCTTTATTATCAAACTTTTACAGACATTATCTCACCCATGCTTGTTGAAGCATTTAATGACCTATTAAATAATAAATCCTTTAGACAAGAATCATTATTGGCAATCATCTGTATGATTCCTAAACCACAATCAGATGATACCCTATGTACACATTATCGCCCCATATCCATGTTGAATATGGACATTAAAGTGTTGGCAAAAATTCTAGCAGCCCGCCTTAATAAGATCATAGGTATTCTCGTACATTGTGACTAGGGATGAGCCGAACACCCCCCGGTTCAGTTCGCACCAGAACCTGCGAACGGACCCAAAGTTCGCACGAACGTTAGAACCCCATTGACGTCTATGGGACTCGAACGTTCGAAATCAAAAGTGTTCATTTTAAAGGCTAATTTGCATGGTATTGTCCTAAAAAGGGTTTGGGGACCCGGGTCCTACCCCAGGGGATATGTATCAATGCAAAAAAAACTTTTAAAAACTGCCATTTTTTCGGGAGCCGTGATTTTAATGATGCTTAAAGTAAAAAAAAAAGTGAAATATTCCTTTAAATATCGTACCTGGGGGGTGTCTATAGTATGCCTGTAAAGTGACGCGTGTTTCCCGTGTTTAGAACAGTCCCTGCACCAAATGTAATTTTTAAAGGAAAAAATCTCATTTAAAACTGCTTGCGGGTTTAATGTCATGTCGGGTCATGGCAATATGGATGAAAATCAGTGAGACAAACGGCATGGGTACCCCCCAGTCCATTACCAGGCCCTTTGGGTCCTGTATGGATATTAAGGGGAACCCCGCACCCAAATTAAAATAAGGAAAGGCCCTATATACTCTGAACAGCAGTATACAGGCGGTGCAAACAAGACAGGGACTGTAGGTTTGTTGTTAAGTAGAATCTCTTTGTAATTTTGAACGGGTACATTTTTAACGTGTATAGCTCCAGCCAAAAAATCTTTTTTAAGCTTTTTGGAAAACATAGGGAAGGGTTATCACCCCTGTGACATTTGTTTTGCTGTCTTTCCTCCTCTTCAGAAGATTTCACCTCACTTTTTGTCCCAATGAAAAATGTTTTTTGAAAATTTGGGTTTTTTTGTGGAACAAGGATTGGAAAGCATCAGTAGAAAGGAGAAATGTTTTTCCCATATTAACTCTTACAGGAGAGAATTTCCCTTCCTAGGGGTAGATTTCATCTCACTTCCTGTTGTCTCCTTCCATTTGCAAGTAGGAGTCGTTTGTAAGTTAGATGTTTGAAAGTAGGGTCCTGCCCTATATACTCAGCAGAAATTTGGGCCTTAGGTGTTGCTGTGGCCACAACACTGTAAGCCCTCACAGGGCCCTGCTGTGAAATATTAGATCAAGAATTGTAATTACATGCCCCTGTTGAACAGGAGCTGAAAAATTAGGCCTTAGGCACTGGTGCTGGTGCCACAACACTGCAACCCCTCACAGACACTCTAGTTGGAACGCAGGAACGAGCCCTGCTGCAAAGTATTGCATCAAAAATTGTAATTACACGCCCCTGTTAAACAAGGGCTGAAAAATTGGGCCTTAGGCACTGGTGCTGGTGCCACAACACTGCAACCCCTCACAGACACTCTAGTTGGAACGCAGGAACGAGCCCTGCTGCAAAGTATTGCATCAAAAATTGTAATTACACGCCCCTGCTAGACAGGGGCAGAAAAATTGATCCTTAGGCACTGGTGCTAGTGCCACAACACTGCAACCCCTCACAGACACTCTAGTTGGAACGCAGGAACGAGCCCTGCTGCAAAGTATTGCATCAAAAATTGTAATTACACGCCCCTGTTAAACAGGGGCAGAAAAAATGGGCCTTAGGCACTGGTGCTGGTGCCACAACACTGCAACCCCTCACAGACACTCTAGTTGGAATACAGGAACGAGCCCTGCTGCAAAGTATTACATCAAAAATTGTAATTACACGCCCCTGTTAAACAGGGGCTGAAAAATTGTGCCTTAGGCACTGGTGGTGGCGCCCAGAACCAAAAATGTTCTTACAAGCTATCAGCGTGATGATTGAGGAGGAAGAGGATAATTACTCAGGGATAGTCACTCAGCATCAGCATAGGCAGTCTTTGAAGGGATCTGAGATTTAAAAAAAAACTATTCGGTTACATCAGCATCAGGTGCTTGGTAGCTGGTGGTGATCCAAGACTGATTCATTTTTATGAAGGTCAGTCGATCGACCGAGTCGGTGGACAGACGCACCCTGTGATCGGTTACCACGCCTCCAGCAGCACTGAATGTGCGTTCCGAAAGAACGCTGGATGCAGGACAGGCCAGTAGCTCAATTGCATACTGTGCAAGCTCTGGCCAGTGATCCATCCTCAAGACCCAGTAACCCAGAGGATTTTCGGTGGGAAAGGTGTCCAAGTCTGATCTTGCCCCTAAGTATTCCTGCACCATGTAAAACAGACGCTGGCGATGGTTGCTGGAACCGATCATACCTTGGGGCTGCGGACCAAAAATTAGTCTGAACGCATCGGTCAGACGGCCACCTTCTCCACCGCTCCTTCTTTGACTGACCGAAGCCTCAGCAACACGTTGTCCAGAAACAGGAGTTTGTAACCTCCCAGTCTCTGGGAACGCGTTGCACAGGCCTTTCTGCAAGGCCTCCCGAAGATGTTTCATCCTCTGCTCCCTCTGCGATGGCAAGATAGGGTCCGCAACCTTACCCTTGTAACGTGGATCAAGGAGGGTTGCCAGCCAGTATTGGTCCTTCTCCTTGATACCACGAATATGAGGATCCTTACGCAGGCTTTGCAGGATCAGGGAGGCCATGCAGCGTAGGTTTGCTGAGGCATTCGGTCCGGAGTCCTCTGGGTCACTAAGGACGACATGGTCCGCAGCCACCTCCTCCCAGCCACGTACAAGTCCATGTGTTTCGTGGGACTGATCCCTTAAAGACTGCTGCTGATGCTGAGTGCCAGGCTCCACCTCCATACTGACACAATCTTCCTCCTCCTCCTCCTCGTCCTCTTCCTGTGTAATCGGCGGGCACGCAGGAACACTGTGTGGATAAAGGGGGCCTTGAGAGCTAAGGAAGTCCTCCTCTTCCTGCCTCTGTTCTGCCTCAAGTGCCCTGTCCATTATTCCACGCAGCGTGTGCTCCAACAGGTGGACAAGGGGGACAGTGTCACTGATGCATGCACTGTCACTGCTCACCATCCTCGTGGCCTCCTCAAATGGTGACAGGACAGTGCATGCATCCCTGGTCATGGCCCACTGGCGTGGGGAAAAAAAACAAGCTCCCCTGACCCTGTCCTGGTGCCATAGTCGCACAGGTACTCATTGATGGCCCTCTGCTGCATGTGCAGCCGCTGCAGCATGGCCAACGTTGAGTTCCACCTGGTGGGCATGTCACAGATTAGGCGGTTCTTGGGCAGGTTAAACTCCTTTTGGAGGTCCGTCAGCCGAGCACTGGCATTATATGACCGGCGGAAATGCACACAGACTTTCCTGGCCTGCCTCAGGACATCCTGTAAGCCCGGGTACCTGCCCAAGAACCGCTGCACCACCAAGTTAAGGACGTGAGCCAAACAGGGCACATGGGTCATTTGTCCCTGTCGGAGGGCAGAGAGGAGGTTGGTGCCATTGTCGCAAACCACCATTCCTGCCTTAAGTTGGCGTGGCGTCAACCACCTCTGAACCTGCCCCTGCAGAGCTGACAGAACCTCTGCCCCAGTGTGGCTCCTGTCCCCCAAGCACACCAGCTCAAGCACCGCATGGCATCTTTTGGCCTGCGTACTTGCGTAGCCCCTTGAACGACTACGGAGCACCGCTGGTTCCAAGGAAGAGGCCATGGAGGAAGAAGAAGAGGAGGGGGTAGAGGAGAGAGGTGTGCCACAATCATTAGAATTTTGGAGGCGTGGTGGCGGAACAACCTCCAACACTACTGCACCTTGTCCTGCATCCTTCCCAGCTGCCAGCAGAGTCACCCAATGCGCCGTGAAACTTAGGTAACGTCCCTGTCCATGCCTGCTGGACCATGAGTCAGCAGTAATATGCACCTTACCGCTGACCGCCCTGTCCAGCGAGGCATGGACATTGCCTTCCACATGCCGGTAGAGAGCCGGAATCACCTTCCATGAGAAAAAGTGGCGTTTGGGTACCTGCCACTGAGGAACCGCACATTCCACAAACTCACGGAAGGGGGCAGAGTCTACCAACTGAAAAGGCAGCAGTTGAAGTGCTAGCAATTTTGCCAAGCTAGCATTCAACCGCTGGGCATGTGGATGGCTGGGATCAAACTTATTTCGGCGGTGCAGCAGCTGGGGCAGGGAAATTTGGCTGGTACAATCTGACGTCGGTGTACCAAAAGCAGATTGCTCACAAGTACTTGGCTGTGACACACCTAATTCTACACCTTCATTCTTCTCAGTGCAGGTCTCAGAGAGGACTGAAGGTCTAGTGGGGTTGGAAATCTCAGCTGATGAGGAGCAAGGAGAGGTCCTCTTTGTTCTTTGGTGTGGGTCTTTTAGATACGCTTGCCAACGAACTGCATGGCAGGTCAACATATGTCTGGTCAAGCATGTGGTGCCCAAGCGGGAGATGTTTTGGCCACGTGAGATACGCTTGAGACATATGTTGCAAATAGCAGCGGTGCGATCTGATGCACTCGTCTCAAAAAAGGCCCACACCAAAGAACTTTTTGAATAACGCGCAGAGACTGCAGCGCCCTGCACATGTGGAGCTTTGGGGTGTGATGCAGTCAATGTGCTGCCCTTAGGCTGGCCCCTGGAGGGCATCCTGCCTCGTTGATGATGTGCCGCCTCCTCCTCCTCCTCCTCCTCCTCCTCTCTCCTATCAGGCACTCACGTTGAGTCAGTGACCTCATCATCCCCTCCCTCCTCATCACTGGAGCAAACCTGGCAGTATGCTGCAGCAGGGGGAGCATGACTGCCAGATTGCTGTCCTTCTTGGTCACCCCCTCTGTCCGTGCTCATGTTACTGCCTTCATCGAGCTCAGTATCATCATCAGAGCCTTCCAAACGCTGGACATCCTCCTGGAGCATGTACCCAACACTGTGGTCAAACAGTTCGAGGGACTCCTCAGGAGGACATGGTGGGGCTAGGGAAGGAGTCACTGATGACATTGAGCCGAGGGAAGAGGCCGCTACTTTGCCAGACAAAGTACCCTGGGCATGGGTGAGAGAGGATGAGGAGGATGATGACGGCTTGGTCATCCACTCGACCAAGTCTTCCGCATGTTGCGGCTCAACACGGCCAGCTGCCGAAAAAAAGGCCAAGCGTGTCCCATGGCCACGTGCTGATGAGGATGCACCGTCTCCACGACCAGCACTAGACACAGAGCCTGCTTGCCCTCTCTTATTGGCTTGTGACTGTCTGCCTCTCCTTCTTGGCCTTCCAGACATACTAATGGCCTGTAGCTGCACTAAGCTGGGATATATATATATATATATATATATATATATATATATATATATATATATACAGTAATAAAGAATTATTACTTTAACTTTACCCCAGTTGATGTCTTTTGAAGACGAAACGCGTCGGGTGTATGACGCCATTTTATCATCTGATACTGCGCTTATTGTACCTTTGTCATTTTTAAGAGTTTTATTTTTACCTAAACCTTTACTGGAAATTTCTTTTTTTGATACAATAAAATTTTCTGGTAATCCGGAATTCACACTATGTGGAGCCTTTTTTCTCCTTATCCACTTTTCCTGATTGCGTGAGATACTAACGCTCGCTGGAGGAGGAATCCAGGACATCGTTTTGGATTGAGAACCGTTCCAAGACTTCCTGGCCAGAGACCAAGGACAACAGTTACCCTACCGTATCCAAACGGTGCAAGCCCATACGACTCACCGCCAACGGCCTGTGAGTCCACCACGTCTGGTAAGGGCATTTTACATCATTTTCTTTACCTGGTCAAGAGTTGGAAAAGCCTATTTTGAAGATAGGAATTGATGTTATTGTGATATCTACATCCATCCAGGATTCCTTTACCAAATTGAATGAACTGTTGAATACCCCAGGGACTTACCATCTATCCCCACCTTATGTCATGTTGTAATACACATACTTGGGCTTTTGGATTTGATGGTCGATGATTTTATTGATTGTGTGCACATGGTTCACAACATTTTTTTCAGTATATGCTGATACCAATAGATATATATTTTTTTCCAATTACTTGTAAACAGGTCACTATTATTAGGTTCACTTGTTGAGTTGCTCACAATACACGGTGACATCACCATTTAAGCTACTCTATTCTTATAGAGGCTATCACCAGTAAATTCATATGTAGGGTTTGATAGACCCCAACGTTTGATATGCACATAGGCATTGTATATGATACATTTTTCATGCACTATAGCGCTACACTTTTTTATTCTTTATTATTTAATGCAATCAGTCTAATTGTTGGTGTTAGCGGCTTGATTTTGTTTGGTTGGCGCAGCAGATTTTCCTGATTTTATTTGGCTATATATATACAGTGGCTTGCGAAAGTATTCGGCCCCCTTGAACTTTTCAACCTTTTGCCACATTTCAGGCTTTAAACATAAAGATATAAAATTTTAATTTTTTGTGAAGAATCACCAACAAGTGGGACACAATTGTGAAGTGGAACGAAATCTATTGGATATTTTAAACTTTTTTAGCAATTGAAAAACTGAAAAGTGGTGCGTGCAAAATTATTCGGCCCCTTTACTTTCAGTGCAGAAAACTCACTCCAGAAGTTCAGCGAGGATCTCTGAATGATCCAATGTTGTCCTAAATGACTGATGGTGATAAATAGAATCCACCTGTGTGTAATCAAGTCTCTGTATAAATGCACCTGCTCTGTGATAGTCTCAGGGTTCTGTTGAAAGCGCAGAGAGCATCATGAAGACCAAGGAACACACCAGGCAGGTCCGTAATACTGTTGTGGAGACGTTTAAAGCCGGATTTGGATACAAAAAGATTTCCCAAGCTTTAAACATCCCAAGGAGCACTGTGCAAGCGATCATTTTGAAATGGAAGGAGTATCAGACCACTGCAAATCTACCAAGACTTGGCTGTCCCTCTAAACTTTCAGCTCAGACAAGGAGAAGACTGATCAGAAATGCAGCCAAGAGGCCCATGATCACTCTGGATGAACTGCAGAGAACTACAGCTGAGGTGGGAGAGTCTGTCCATAGGACAACAATCAGTCGTACACTGCACAAATCTGGCCTCTATGGAAGAGTGGCAAGAAGAAAGCCATTTCTCAAAGATATCCATAAAAAGTTTGCCACAAGCCACCTGGGAGACACACCAAACATGTGGAAGAAGGTGCTCTGGTCCGATGAAACCAAAATCAAACTTTTTGGCCACAATGCAAAACGATATGTTTGGCGTAAAAGCAACACAGCTCATCACACTCAACACACCATCCCCACTGTCAAACATGGTGGTGGCAGCATCATGGTTTGGGCCTGCTTTTCTTCAGCAGGGACAGGGAAGATGGTTAAAATTAAGGGGAAGATGGATGCAGCCAAATACAGGACCATTCTGGATGAAAACCTGTTGGAGTCTGCAAAAGACCTGAAACTGGGAAGGAGATTTATCTTCCAACAAAACAATGATCCCAAACATACAGCAAAATCTACAAAGGAATGGTTCACAAATAAACGTATCCAGGTGTTAGAATGGCCAAGTCAAAGTCCAGACTTGAATCCAATCGAGAATCGGTGGAAAGAGCTGAAAACTGCTGTTCACAAACGCTCTCCATCCAACCTCACTGAGCTTGAGCTGTTTTGCAAGGAAGAATGGGCAAGAATTTCAGTCTCTCGATGTGCAAAACTGATAGAGACATACCCCAAGCGACTTGCAGCTGTAATCGCAGCAAAATGTGGCTCTACAAAGTATTAACGCAAGGGGGCTGAATAATTTTGCACGCCCCACTTTTCATTTTTTTATTAGTTAAAAAAGTTTCAAAAATCCAAAAGATTTCATTCCACTTCACAATTGTGTTCCACTTGTTGGTAATTCTTCACAAAAAATAAAAATTTTATATCTTTATGTTTGAAGCCTGAAATGTGGCAAAAGGTTGTAAAGTTCAAGGGGGCCGAATACTTTCGCAAGCCACTGTATGTACTGATACTGCAGCTAGCAAAATCAACTGCCTGCCTGTAGTATGAGAACACCACCAACCTTCTACAAGTAGCTTTAGCTGAACACTGTGAGGTGGACGCACCCCACTAACTTGTAGGTTTAGCTGAACACTGTGAGCAGGACGCACTGCACTAACTGTAAATAGTCTAGCTACCTGACTGTGGTACTAATAGGATCAAAAGAACACCAGCAATTTTCTTCAGGTAGCTGTATTTACTGTAACAAGACAAGCCTGCCTGTCAGTAAGAAGATAACAGGAACGGATCTAGCTGAACACTGTGAGCAGGACGCACCCCACTAACTTGTAGGTTTAGCAGAACACTGTGAGCAGGACACACTGCACTAACTGTAAATAGTCTAGCTGCCTGACTGTGTTACTAATAGGATCAAAAGAACACCAGTAATTTTCTTCAGGTAGCTGTAAATACTGTAACAAGACAAGCCTGCCTGTCAGTAGGAAGATAACAGGAACGGATCTAGCTGAACACTGTGAGCAGGACGCACTGCACTAAATGTAAATAGTCTAGCTGCCTGACTGTGGTACTAATAGGATCGAAAGAACACCAGTAATTTTCTTCAGGTAGCTGTAAATACTGTAACAAGACAAGCCTGCCTGTCAGTAGGAAGATAACAGGAACGGATCTAGCTGAACACTGTGAGCAGGACGCACTGCACTAAATGTAAATAGTCTAGCTGCCTGACTGTGGTACTAATAGGATCAAAAGAACACCAGTAATTTTCTTCAGGTAGCTGTAAATACTGTAACAAGACAAGCCTGCCTGTCAGTAGGAAGATAACAGGAACGGATCTAGCTGAACACTGTGAGCAGGACGCACTGCACTAAATGTAAATAGTCTAGCTGCCTGACTGTGGTACTAATAGGATCAAAAGAACACCAGTAATTTTCTTCAGGTAGCTGTAAATACTGTAACAAGACAAGCCTGCCTGTCAGTAGGAAGATAACAGGAACGGATCTAGCTGAACACTGTGAGCAGGACGCACTGCACTAAATGTAAATAGTCTAGCTGCCTGACTGTGGTACTAATAGGATCAAAAGAACACCAGTAATTGTCTTCAAAATACTGTAACAAGACCAGCCTGCCTGTCAGTAAGAAGATAACAGGAACGGATCTAGCTGCACACTGTGAGGAGGACGCACTGCACTAAATGTAAATAGTCTAGCTGCCTGACTGTGGTACTAATAGGATCAAAAGAACACCAGTAATTTTCTTCAAAATACTGTAACAAGACCAGCCTGCCTGTCAGTAAGAAGATAACAGGAACGGATCTAGCTGCACACTGTGAGGAGGACGCACTGCACTAAATGTAAATAGTCTAGCTGCCTGACTGTGGTACTAATAGGATCAAAAGAACACCAGTAATTTTCTTCAAAATACTGTACCAAGACAAGCCTGCCTGTCAGTAAGAAGATAACAGGAACGGATCTAGCTGAACACTGTGAGCAGGACGCACTGCACTAAAGGTAAATAGTCTAGCTGCCTGACTGTGGTACTAATAGGATCAAAAGAACACCAGTAATTTTCTTCAAAATACTGTAACAAGACAAGCCTGCCTGTCAGTAAGAAGATAACAGGAATGGATCTAGCTGAACACTGTGAGCAGGACGCACTGCACTAAATGTAAATAGTCTAGCTGCCTGACTGTGGTACTAATAGGATCAAAAGAACACCAGTAATTTTCTTCAGGTAGCTTTATATACTGTAACAAGACAAGCCTGCCTGTCAGTAGGAAGATAACAGGAACGGATCTAGCTGAACACTGTGAGCAGGACGCACTGCACTAAATGTAAATAGTCTAGCTGCCTGACTGTGGTACTAATAGGATCAAAAGAACACCAGTAATTTTCTTCAGGTAGCTTTATATACTGTAACAAGACAAGCCTGCCTGTCAGTAGGAAGATAACAGGAACGGATCTAGCTGAACACTGTGAGCAGGACGCACTGCACTAAATGTAAATAGTCTAGCTGCCTGACTGTGGTACTAATAGGATCAAAAGAACACCAGTAATTTTCTTCAGGTAGCTTTATATACTGTAACAAGACAAGCCTGCCTGTCAGTAGGAAGATAACAGGAACGGATCTAGCTGAACACTGTGAGCAGGACGCACTGCACTAAATGTAAATAGTCTAGCTGCCTGACTGTGGTACTAATAGGATCAAAAGAACACCAGTAATTTTCTTCAGGTAGCTTTATATACTGTAACAAGACAAGCCTGCCTGTCAGTAGGAAGATAACAGGAACGGATCTAGCTGAACACTGTGAGCAGGACGCACTGCACTAAATGTAAATTGTCTAGCTGCCTGACTGTGGTACTAATAGGATCAAAAGAACACCAGTAATTTTCTTCAAAATACTGTAACAAGACAAGCCTGCCTGTCAGTAAGAAGATAACAGGAACGGATCTAGCTGAACACTGTGAGCAGGACGCACTGCACTAAATGTAAATAGTCTAGCTGCCTGACTGTGGTACTAATAGGATCAAAAGAACACCGGTAATTTTCTTCAGGTAGCTGTAAATACTGTAACAAGACAAGCCTGCCTGTCAGTAGGAAGATAACAGGAACGGATCTAGCTTAACACTGTGAGCAGGACGCACAGCACTAAATGTAAATAGTCTAGAAGATAACAGGAACGGATCTAGCTAAACTGAATACAGTGTATATATATATATATGCAACACCTGGGATGCATATATATACACAATACACTTTAAGTGCAGCTAACTGACTGACTGTCCTGCCTAATCTAGCTAACTCAAATGAAATGACACTGTCTCTCTCTCTCTCTATCTCTCAGCACACCGGAACACACTGCACAGGGCCGCCGTGCAGGCGGCCTTATATAGTGTGGGGCGTGTACTAAATCCCCTGAGCCATAATTGGCCAAAGCCTCCTTGGCTTTGGCCAATTACGGCTCTCTGTTCAGGCGGCGTTGTGATTGGCCAAGTATGCGGGTCATAGTGCATGCTTGGCCAATCATCAGCAAGCAATGCACTGCGATGCCGCAGTGAATTTTGGGCCGGGACGCGCCACACGAATTTGGCGCGAACGGCCCATATCGTTCGCAATTCGGCGAACGACCGAACAGCCGATGTTCGAGTCGAACATGGGTTCGACTCGAACACGAAGCTCATCCCTAATCGTGAACAAGTAGGCTTCATGCCCTCCAGACAGGCAGGCGACAATATACGTAGAGCAACCCTTTTGGCACACATAGCTAAAAAACTTCACATTCCTGTCTGCTTTCTTTCACTTGACATAAAGAAAGCTATACATAATACATAATACATAAATCCTAAAAAATGTTTAGCATTAAACATATCTCTTTCTAACATTGAACTGATTTCAGCTAAAATTAGTCTTCCTTTCACATGGTCGAACAAATCAATCCCATACTTAGGCATACATCTTAAAGCATTGTTAGCAGATCTATTTTCAGTTAATTACCCTCCAATTTTAAAACAACTATCAAAATTAATGAAATCATGGTCTCTTCTTCCATTATCGTGGTTCGGAAGAATCAATTCGGTTAAAATGACGATTTTGCCGAAACTACTAGTATTTATTCAGAGTACTACCAACTCCTATTCCAGCTTACCACCTCAGAATATTACAAAGAAAAACATTGTCATACATATGGGGTTCCTCCAAACCATGTATACAGTTACATACACTATATCTCCCAAAGCTAAGCGGAGGCTTGTTTGCCCTAATTTTGCTTATTACTATAGGGCTGCACACATAGCAAGTCTGGCTAAATATCATGCCTACCAGGAGACTCCGTAATGGGTACATATTGAAGCCACAGAATGTGATCCTATTCCAATTTCTAATTTACTATGGATCTCACCAAAAGATTGCATAGAATTAAATAGGGTTGTCCCGATACCGATACTAGTATCGGTATCGGCACCGATACCGAGCATTTGCCCAAGTACTTGTACTCGGGCAAATGCTCCCGATGCTTCCGCCGATACTATGACAGTCAGCGGTGATCGGCGTGTGGGGGAGTTACTAGCTTCCCCCCCGCGGCTTTCAGTGACATACAGCGGTGATCGGTGCTTGTAACTTCCCCACGCGATCACCGCTGACTGTCACTGCATCCTCCTCCATGCCCCCTCTGTTCCTCTGTCCCCCTCTCCTCTGTCTCCCTCCGTTCCGTTCCTCTGTCCCTCTCTCCTCTGTCTCCCTCCGTTCCGTTCCTCTGTCCCCCTCTCCTTATCTGTCCCCCTCCGTTCCGTTCCTCCGTTCCTCTGCCTCTCCACTGTCCCCTCCGTTCCGTTCCTCTGCCTCTCCGCTGTCCCCTCCGTTCCGTTCCTCTGTCCCCCTCTCCTTATCTGTCCCCCTCCGTTCCGTTCCTCCGTTCCTCTGCCTCTCCGCTGTCCCCTCCGGTCCGCCGTCCTCCTCCTCCTTCCTGTGTGAATGGAGAGAGTCAGCTGACTCTGTCCATTCACATAACTGAAACATTGTAATCTTCTGTGATTACAATGTGTCAGTTTATGAATGGAGAGGAGCCGCTGTCTTCTCCATTCATTCTCAGTGCAGCTGAGGCTGCAGAGAAAGGGACTGGGGAATCTCTATCCTCTGTCTCTTTCTCTGTCTCAAGGGGGAGATATCAGGGGTATGTTAAGACCCCTGATATCTCACCAAAGCCCCCCAACAGGGCTGATTTAAAAAAAAAAAAAACATATTGCAAAAATGAATAAAAAAATTATTATTGTAAAAAATAAAAATTGTAAATAAAAAAAAAAAAAACACACAGACACCGTTCACCCCCCCCCCCCCCCGAAAAAAAAGAAAGCATTGTTAAAAAAAAAAAAAAAACTGTCACGTGACATAAAAAAAAAGTATCGGTAATCGGTATCGGCGAGTACTTGAAAAAAAGTATCGGTACTTGTACTCGGTCCTAAAAAAGTGGTATCAGGACAACCCTAGAATTAAAGAATCCCATTACTAAACACTACACATTTCCCTTTGGGATAGACTCAAAAAGAATAACCATTTACAATCTTCTCATAACCCATTGTTGTCATTCTATAAAAATCCTGCTTTCTATCCAGCATGGATATTCCCTAATTCCTTTAAAGAATGGGTATCTAGAGACGTACTGTGTGTGTATAAATTTGTACATTCTTCATCATTTATACCTTTTTCAACCCTTTGCGAGAGATATGGTCTACCGCAGACTGAACTTTTTAGATACTTCCAAATTAAAAATTTCTTCACTTCCTTAGTGTCTACCACATCCACATTAACACACATGACTAGTTTCAAAGAAGTTTGTAAAAGAGATCCGCATGCTAGAGGCACAATATCTACTATATACTCTCACTTGCTGGTTCATTTCAGTAAAGACAAAATATCATATGTTCAGAAATGGGAGGAGGACCTTGAGCGTACTTTAGATAATTCAGATTGGAAACAAATATGGTCAACAACAAAAACAGCCTCCCCTAATATATTGGCGGTTGAGGCTAATTATAAAGTTTTGACACGTTGGTATCTAGTACCTACTAGAGTAGCAAAATATGTACAGAACTATTTGCGCAATGTTTTCGAGGATGTATAGACCCTGGCACATGTCTTCATATATGGTGGTCGTGTCCATTAGCTCAAACATTTTGGAAGGGAATATTTAACATTGCAACTAACCTGTTTGGGAAAACAATCCCTTTTGATCCAGCAATAGCTCTTCTCAACCTAAAACCTGAATCTATAACGCATACCCAATTCAAATTGCTGGTTTATCTATTCACAGCAGCTAAACAAACTTTAGCAAAATCTTGGAAATCACCAACATTAGATATAAATGAAGCAAAAGCTAAAATGAATTACTATATAACTCATGCCAAGATGATAGCTATAGAACTGGACGCGATCCCCAAATTTGAGGTAATATGGCAACCTTGGATTACATATGCCATGCCAACCCTAGACAAGAGTGTGCTACTGCCATGGTAGTTGTGATAACAAGACATGGGCTATATTTCAGCTCTGGTTGTTGTAGTGGCTTTCGGCCTGACCTCGCAGACTCTTTCTCTTAATCTTCTTCTTCTCTTCCACTTTCCCTACTATACTTCCTTTCCTTTCTTTTTCTTATACTATCTTATTCTACGATTTTGAAGCTCTAATTGATATTTAAATAATAATCTCTATTATTGCCTAGATATAAAACAAGACAAACGTTGTAGCAGAACTTACATAATTTTGTTAATTTTATTCTTTCCAAATAGATAAGGACTCCAAAGTTCTTTTTCTCTATTATTTCTTTATTTCCTTTTAGAAATTATTGTCTTGTTCTATGTTATTATTAATGAATTAATTATTTTATAAATGTAAATGAGCTTCCTTATATTAAATGTATGTTAATTATTGAATGTGTTTTGTGCAAAATCTTTGTACTCTTTGACAACTACTTTGACAAGGAAAAAAGTGCATATGCGTGGTATCCAGTAGTAGCACTGCTGACATGCTTATTAATCCATGCGTCTAAAAATGATTGACAGGTGTTGCAAATCATGCATTGGTGCTCTTATTCCAGTGACCCCCTACGTGACTCACAACGACCCCGTTGGGGGATTGTTCTTATTTTTTAATAAAACGTTTAAAAGCGATCTGGGTTCTATAATGGTAACAGGATCCTGTGCTTCCCACGCAGTAATGGAATAATGGGGAATAAAAAGCCTCAATAGTGTGATATCGCTTTAAACGTTTTATTAAACAAATAAGAACAATCCCCCAACGGGGTACTCATTCACTCTGTATACTCGTCAGTGCACCACTCTGTATATGGCATTTCAGAGTGGTGTACTGACGCACCTGGTACATGTGAGTACCCCGTGGGGGTCACTGGAATAAGAGCACCAATGCATGATTTCCAACACCTGTCAATCATTTTTAGACGCATGGATTTATAAGCATGTCAGCAGTGCTACTACTGGATACCACGCATATGCACTTTTTTCAACAGGACTGTCACAGCATTGTTTTATAAAAACACTTGGTTTTTGCACAATAGCACTTTTTGCTATTTAAGAGGGACTAGTGTTGTTCCCCATATACCACTAGACATTTATATCTGTGCTACAAAGCACCTGGATGCACATGAGCACTTAATATTAATGTTTTAATTGACATATTTATTGTTTTTCATTTTATTTTTGTCATATCACATCTATGTCACATATGTCACTTACGTCACATTAACACTACACGTGTTTGTTTTAATCTTCAGCATGTATTTATTGTGTAATATTCTAAAGCGCAGCATATTATTTACTATCTTTGAGTATTTGTATATTTTTTTTGAAACTTTTTAATGTGATCTATGTATGTCTTTTTATATGTAATAAATTAATTCATTTTTATCCAAGATTTATCTTTCTGTGTACCAGTACCGAAATAGTCCACCACAAAACTTTGTGGGTTGGAGTATATATTTGGCCAGTCTCAGCAACTGTCCTCATGCTCCTATGCCTTCCCTTTTCTCCAGGTGTATATCTACATTGGCCAGATGAGAGACGTTTAAACATGTTTTCAGTGTTGTTATGCAGCGTACACACGATCAGACTTTTCGACCGGACTGGCCTGATGGACGCCGATGGACCAAATTCGGCGGACAATCCGACCGTGTGTGGGCTTCACCGGACCTTCAGCGGACTTTTCCAGTTGCAAATCTGACGGACTTTAGATTTGGAACATGCTTCAAATCTTTGCGTCGTAACTCCGCCGGACTCAGAAATCCGCTTGTCTGTATGCTAGTCCGATGGACAAAAACCGACGCTAGGGCAGCTTTTGGCTACTGGCTATCAACTTCCTTATTTTAGTCCAGTGTACGTCATCACGTACAAATCCGTCAGACTTTGGTGTGATCGTGTGTAGGCAAGTCCGTTCGTTAAAAAGTCTGTCAAAAGTCCGTCGAAAGTCCGCCAGAAAGTCTGACGGACTAGTCTGGTCGAAAAGTTTGTCCATGTGTACGCGGCATAAGATTCTGATGTGCCCTGGGTCTATGGGTGTAATACAAAACATCAAGAATAATGCTACCTTAAAATCTGCTGTGTGCTCAATACAACATGGATTAAGAACAAGGAAGATGGGAGGGCGGAGCAGCAGCCGCAGTTGCTGCTACTGTCAGCTAGTGTCTCCACCCCCACTATAGGAAGAAAGGGGGGACTGTTACGGTACTCGATAATGATATACAATGATAAGTGTGAAACAGAAAGGTATAAAATATTTTGTAAAAATTCACTTTTAATTGCAGTGACATATTTAACAGAGTATCAAAAACATTACATACAAAACATATGGAAATAAGGACAAGCTCACCCATTTTAAATATGTCGCTGCAATAATCTGGCATACACATAGATCTATGTTAAAATTAAAAGTACTATTTTATGTCACGCTGTAGATATGGTTCTCCTGAAGAAGCGGTGTTAACCGCGAAACCGGTCGAGAATAAAATTCCATACACACTCGCCATTTAAAATTGAGCGGAATCCACTAGCTCAGACTATGTGGTACCTCCTTTTTTATGGTTTCCTGTAGTGCTGTTGTGTATAATCGCAATTACATGTGAAATTGTATACTTTTATAAATATTTTTTCTATTAAAAGTGAATTTTTACAAAATATTTTATACCTTTCTGTTTCACACTTATCATTGTATATCATTATCGATTACCGTAAAAGTCCCCCCTTTCTTCCTATAGTGGGGGTGGAGACACTAGCTGACAGTAGCAGCAACTGCGGCTGCTGCTCCGCCCTCCCATCTTCCTTGTTCTTGATACTTTGGGATGATGGTACTGATACCTATTTAAACCTTTATGATATTATACACACTCACCATTTAAAATTGAGCGGAATCCACTGGCTCAGACTATGTGGTACCTCCTTTTTTATGGTTTCCTGTAGTGCTGTTGTGTATAATCGCAATTACATGTGAAATTGTATACTTTTATAAATATTTTTTCTATTAAAAGTGAATTTTTACAAAATATTTTATACCTTTCTGTTTCACACTTATCATTGTATATCATTATCGAGTACCGTAACAGTCCCCCCTTTCTTCCTATAGTGGGGGTGGAAACACTAGCTAACAGTAGCAGCAACTGCGGCTGCTGCGCCGCCCTCCCATCTTCCTTGTTCTTGATACTTTGGGATGATGGTACTGATACCTATTTAAACCTTTATGATATTATAGGCCTCTCTTGTTGTAGACAACATGGATTAAATTATTTTTGCAAATGTAAAATGTAATTACCCTGTGTTTCCTCTCATTTATTTTAAACAGTTTTGGTTCAAGTTTACTAAAAAAAAAGTATCCTAAATATCAACCACTTGTTTTAGATTAAGGACATTATAAGAATAAACAGATGTGTAAAAACAAATGTAAATCAGTTTTCAATACTGAACAAGAGTTTACACAAAAGAGTCAGAATAATACGTGATCATACTGGATGCATCTAAGCTCCTGCAGGGACTGTGTGTGATAGCTGTTATGTGTGGTTCCAGATAACTACAAGTGGTAAATTGCAGGTCAGTAAACAGTGAACCCCTGATGTCAGCCTTCATGTATTCAGTATGTACACAGGCAATGTTCTCATTTCAAAATAATGCGTGTCACTTGTTTTTTCTTCCGAATAGCAATTAGAATGTTGATTGCTGGGACATCTCTTGTGTTTCTCATTTTCTTGGAAGGTCAATCATGGGTGAGGCGTCTGAAGATGTATTGGCAAATTAATTACTTGTACTGGTTTTGTGTTTGTGTGGTTGTTATAATGATATCTCATATATCCAAATTACTAGATTGTCTCTTTTAAGAAAACATGAGCATTTTCCTTTGAACAGTCAAATATACTGTAGCTTTCTTTGCAATACAGAATTGAAACATCACAAATGTTAAAGAAAATCACGTTCAAAATGTAAACCTTTGTTTCAGATAAAACCATTTAAGTAGAAAGTGAACATCAAAATATATACTGTATGGGGGCGTGGCTTGCGCGCAATCGTGATGACCACATAAGCTGTTAGCTCCACTAGCCAACCGGAGGAAAATCAGCATAGCCAGTGGGATTCCGAGCTGACAGAGACCGCACATAGTTCTAAGCCACCACCGGAGCCTGCTCCAACGATGTCCCGCAAGCAAAAAGATGAACGATACCCAAAAAAGCTCAAAGCCTTCTTCACGCAGCCAGCACCAGGCAAGGAGAAGCATAAAGATGGTGGTGGCAAGGCCTTACAGACCTCATCGTCCTACACTGATCTTCCAGATGAAGATCTGGGAGACTGGGATACCGCACCACAACCTACATCTATCCGGGAATCGCCTCCTAACAGCCCATTTCTAAATAGCCCAGCCAAAGCGAGGATGAGGATGGATTCTTCCCTACAAGCCTGTAGGGAAGCCTATACAGAACCTGTATAGCCTGTACAGAACATGAGTTTGACTTGAACATTGGCTGTTCGCCCGTTCATCGAAAACCGAACATTATGGGCCATTCACACTAAATTCGAGCAGCACGTAACGGTCCATAATGCACTGCGGGAGCGTAGTGCATTCCTGTATAATGTTTGGCCAGAGCATGCACCATGACCTGCATGCTTTGGCTAATCACAGCGCCCTCAGCTAAGAGAGCCATAATTGGCCAAAGGTAGAGTGCCTTTTGTCAATCATGGCTCAGGGGGACTAAGTCCACGCCCCACACTATATAAGGCCGCCTGCACGTCGGCCTTGTGTAGTGTGTCGTTGGCGTGGACGGAGAGAGAGTGTCTTTTAGATTGAGCAGGCAGGCAGATTATTCAGTTAGCTGCGGTGTATTTGATATATATATATACACAGTCAGTCTCATATATATATATATATCCAGTGAATCCAGTTTAGCTAGATCTGACTGCAGTCGGTTCCTGGTGTACTGTTTCTAATATACTTCAGGCAGGCAGGTGATTCAGTTAGCTGCAGTGTATTTAGTATATATATATATATATATATATATATATATATATATATATATATATATATATATATATATATATATATATATATATATATATATATATATATATATATATATATATATACAGATAGTCTCATATATATATATATATATATATATATATATATATATATATATATATATATATATATATATATATATATATATATATATATATATATGTATATATAGTAAAGACGATGGGACCGATACTTGGATGCAATTTTTCTTTTACTTAAAGTTTCCAAAAAACATGAAAGTGCAAACGTGCAAGCAGCAGCAACTGTAGAGTATCGAGCATAGATCGCTCTTCCTCAGGCTTCTCTGGCTGTGTGTGAAGACCCTGATACAATCCCTAACCTTTATCCACACCTAACAAGTTACCACACATGTGTACAATTTAGTCATCAACACCAGTAACTAACAGCATCAGGAAAGTTTAACCCCCTCCAATCGAATAGAGCAAAAAGTGACATTGTGAATCCATAGACAAATATATGTACAAAAATGACCTATATACATCTAATTACAAAAAATATCATTTCAATTTAATCAGGATATCTAAAACCAGCAACATGCAGTGTCATCAAGGGTTTCGTTCATCCACTGTTTTATCTACCCAGTTCACAATAATGCAGTCTCGGGCTTCTTTCTGTACTACAAAAATATATCATTAACCAATTTCTCCTTTTCAAATAATTTATTGAGAATACAACAATACAATTTTACAGTACTGGTTTTAAATTTATGTAAGGTTACAAAATATGAGGAAAAGGAACTTCTCAATAATAACTTAGAATAATAATACTTAAGTTATCTTGTAGAAATCAGTAAGAAAATCTATTATCCAGTGTACATATCTGAATTATATGGTTATAATAATTAATAGAGCTTTTGTAATTGGAAAAATAAATAAATAAGTAAGTAGATAAATATATATAAAAAAAAAAATACAATATGTCACAATAGTGAGACATAAAATGCAACTAAATTAGATAAATTGGGTATTAATGAGATGACCTAGAGAGACACCTAAACAACCAGGGCCAAGGTCCGGCTATTTGGCCCGGCATATCCCGGGTGTATGGGCATCCCTCCAAAGCATCCCCATCAAAGGTATAGATAGTTTGCATCCGAAAAACACATTGTTTGCCTAACCAAATAATAATTTAATAGAAATAGATAAAGACATATTTTATTATTATACATCACTAAAAATAAAATTTAATAAGTGGGAATATGTGGTGGGATCTGAAATGGTTATGGAGGGAATTTGGGGTCTCCAGAGAGAAGCGAGTGTTAAATATTTATGGGAACATGTAATGATATAGACCGTGAAGGTGGTAGATCTCATCAGGGTAAAAGAAGTGAATAGTTCAAATCCGGTGGTAGTATGTGTGTTATCCATGGAAGCCAAAGAGATTCAAATTTGTCCAGTTTATCAAGTATGATTGCCTCCATTTTAGCATGGATCATAGCTTGAGTTATACATTGTTTTACAGATATGTCACAAAGCTTATTGGTTTTCCAGGCTTTTGCTATCGATTGTTTTGCAGCTGTTGTGACATATAGTAAAAGTTTAAATTGACGTTGAGTTATGTTTCGTGGCTTATTATTTAGGAGGGCTACCAATGGATCCGGTTGTAATGTGGTTTCAAACATTGTAGAGAAAATTTGAAATATTTTTGACCAATATGTTTGGACTATTGGACAAGTCCACCAAATATGCAGATGTGTACCAATGTCGCTGCATCCGCGAAAACAGTGAGGGGGGTATGGGGGAAGGTATTTTGATATACGTGCTGGCACTAAATACCACCTGGTAAGAACTTTATAATTTGTTTCTAGGGCAACTATGTTGGGTGTGGCTGATTTTGTAGATTGCCAGATTTGTGACCAATCCAGTGAGTCTGGAGGAAGGTTTAAATCAGCTTCCCATTTGGTAGTATAAGACGGGGGAGAGGAATTTGTTTGTGAAAGTAGTTGAGCATATATGTCAGAGATAAGTCCTCGTCTGTGTGGATCTGACATACATGATCGTTCAAATGAAGTATATTCTGGAGTTGTCAAGTTTGTGGGGATGTTTTGGGATAAAAAGTTTTTAATTTGTAAGAATCTAAATGTTTCATTACTGGGTATGTTGTGTGTCTTGCTTATTGTAGGAAATGAAATAAGTTTATCAGAGTCGTAGAAGTGATGAACTCATGTAAGACCCACATTTATCCAAGCTTTAAAGGAGGAAGGTAAAGTCCAAGCTGGGTAGAAGGAGGGGTTGTTTAGAAAGGAGAGGAGAGGGTTTAGTGGAGATTGGAGACCAAAATGGAATTTAAGTCTATCCCATATTGAGAGGCTATGTTTTGTGACTAGATTTGTTATTGAACGTCGTTGGGGTGGTGAAAGCCATAACAGATTTGATATAGAAAGTGGATCACATTCCACCGATTCTATAGTTACCCAAAGAGGGATTTCTTTAGTGGCATGGTATTTAATAATTTGTGCTAATTGAGAAGCATAATAGTATTTTGAGAAATTTGGAACACCCAAACCTCCACAGGTTCGGGCCATATGTAGTGTATTTTGTGGTAATCGTGGTTTAAGTTTGCCCCAAATAAATTGGGCTGATTTGCGTTGTAGTATTCGGAAAAAATAAGCCGGAGCGTTTATAGGAAGTACACGGAACAGGTATAGGATTTTAGGCAATATGGACATTTTTACTACTGTGATTCTACCCATCCATGCTAACGGTAAAGAAGACCATTTTCTCAGTAAGGTTGATAATTGAGTTAGCATGGGAGGATAATTTGCAGAGTATAGGTCAGCTGGATTAGCCGTTAGTGAGATCCCTAAATATGGTAAATGTGTTGTTGACCATGTAAATGGAAGGGAGTCTTGTAACTGTTTCTGTAAATCAGGTGATAACGATATATTTAGGGCTTTTGATTTTTGCTGATTTATCTTAAGACCAGATATTTTACCGAATTTTGTAAGAATTTCAATGAGGTTTGGAGCTGATAGTAGGGGCGAAGTAAGAAATACTAAGACGTCATCGGCAAATAAACATAACTTATGTTGGTGACCACCTAATTCAAGTCCTTTTATATTTATATTGGATCTAATAAGTTGAGCTAGGGGCTCAATAGCCAAGGAGAATAGAAGAGGGGATAATGGACATCCCTGCCTGGTTCCTCTTTCAATATTAAAGGGGTCTGAGCGGTAACCTGAATAGGTTATATACGCTTTTGGATTATGATAAAGAGAGGAAATCCATCCCTGGAACCGCTCACCAAATCCCCATTTATGAAGAATGGCTTTAAGATAAGACCATGACAGAGTGTCAAACGCCTTGTGTATATCGATAGAGAGGAAGCAGGCAGGGATTTTGCGAGACCTGGCTATATGAGCCAGTAGGGTAGCACGCCGTATGTTATCACCTGCTTGTCTGAAAGGTATGAAACCCGTTTGGTCTTTATGAATTAATGTGCCAATAATTGGATTAAGTCTATTAGATAGAATCTTTGCTAATATTTTTATGTCTATATTAAGGATTGAGATTGGTCTGTAATTGGACCATGACGTGTCATCTGCATGCGGTTTTGGAATCATGGATATTGAAGCTAGTAGGGATTCTGCGTTAAAGGCACAGCCTTCTAATAGAGAATTAAATGCGTTTGTCATAAGTGGGGCTAGTAGTGTAGTAAAGTGTTTATAAAATGTGGCTGAGTATCCATCAGGGCCTGGGCGTTTATGCAATTTTAGGGATTTTATTGCTGATATGACTTCCATATTAGTGATCTGCTTATCTAAAGTTTCTTGTTGGGTAACAGAAAGGGTTGGGAGAAGAATAGAAGATAACAGTGCGTCTAATTTTGTTGAGTCGAATGTTTGTGTATTTTGGTATAAATCTTTGAGTTTCCTACGGAACTCATTGATAATTTTCTGTGGATTACTAGAAAAATTGTTTTTGGTGATTTGTAGCCGAATTGGTTTCGGAATGTGGTCTGCTCTGCGTAGAGTTAATCCCAAGAATGTGGTTGGCTTATTAGCTTTCATATATATTGTATGTTTAGTTTTGCGAAGAATCTGTATAGCTGAGTCTGTTAAAAAAAGATCAAGCTCCAACTTTGCTTTATCATAGTCTAGCTTTGTAGTTTGAGAGGGCAAATTTTGGAAAATTTCAGAGGCTTTATAATAAGCTTCCTCTAATTTGTTTTGCATTTGCTGTTTCAATTTACGTCGGTAAGACGACTGGCTGATACAGACTCCTCTAATGGAAGGTTTAAAAGCTTCCCATAGATTCAGTGGATTAGTATCTGTTGGTAAATTATTAGCGATGTAATCTTGTATGGCTGTTTCTATTTTTAGACGGTATGTTGGGTCAACTAATAAATTATCATTTATAGTCCAGGATCTATGGCTAGGCCTCGGGATCAAGGATGAGAAGGACGTCATGACCGCATTGTGGTCTGACCATGCGCATGGGATGATTAAGGAATTATGTATTTATGGTAACGTGCCAATATGGACGAATTGGTGGTCTATACGAGAAAATGTTTTGTGGGGATGGGAATAGTAAGTGTATTGTTTCCTTCTAGGGTTTTGTTCACGCCAAGAGTCAATAAGAGAATGTTGTTCAAGGAGTTGTCTGGAATTAAGGCGTTGAGGTTGTAGTGGTGTAGGGGATTTGTCTAAAATTGGGTATAAAACTTGATTTGAGTCTCCACACATCATGAGGGTACCTTTTTTATGAGATTCAACTACTGAGAACAAGTGTGAGAGGAACGAAAGAGGATTTCTGTTGGGAGCATAGTAAGAAACTATAGTTATTTCATTATCTAACAGGAGACCTGTAAGGATTATATAGCGACCCTCAGGATATTTTATTTCTCTATGTAAAGTGAAGGGGGTTGTGTTATGAAATGCAATCAGCACTCCTCTTTGTTTTGTAGTGGCCGAGGCCATATAGACTTGTGGGTATTGGCGACTTATAAATTTAGGGGAAGACTGTGTAGAGAAGTGTGTTTCCTGCAGACATATTACATGTGCAGAAAGTGAAGAAAAGGAATGAAAGGCTTTTGTTCGTTTTGGTGGGGAGTTGAGACCCTGGACATTAAGTGTTAGTACATTTAAAGACATTTTTGAATAAAAGGTATTAGGGATTATAATAAATTCTTAATGTGATAATATCCAAGAAGGTTATACTCTGGAGGGGCGAGAAAAAACAAAAAAAACAAAACACAATAAAAAAAAAAAAAAGGGGGGGGGGGGCAGGAAAGGATGGGTAAAAAGAATAAAGGGGGATGAATAGGACAAGTAGAATAAGTAAAATTCCTGTTTTAGAGCAGTAGATGAGAAGTTGTTTTTAAATAAAGAGGAAAATAGCTCCTATATGGAGCTAGTATCCAAGGGGTGGTGAAATATCACCAACCGGTGGGTACAAATGGTCCAAAGAGAGTCCGGTCAGTAAGTCCGGCTACTCGAGGATCTATTGAGAGGCGCAGTGGATTGTCTCTGGGACAAAGGCAGCCTCCTCAAAGGCTATACAAACAATAACAAAATAATACAAGTCACTAATAATATAATAGCTATTATTAGGATAATGTAATAGAGATATGTTTCTATAACTTTGCATTACATCATGCACTTATAAAAAAGGGCATTGCATTTACTAAACTAAACCTAAAAAATGATATTGGAGTAATAAAGTTTGGTAACAATTATTATTTTACAAAGGATTGATTAACTTCTGCTTAAATGAAATTATAAGGATAAAGGTAAAGACAGAGGAAGGATTATTCGATCCCTACTCTGAATCCACCTGAAATTGGTTACCGTTATAATAGTAACACTAGGTAAAAGGTTTCAATGAAATAAAAGAATCGTAGTGGCTTTCAGTCCATTTGATCTTTTGAATTAGGAGGTGGTGATGCAAAACGACTCCTTTTACTGGTACTGGAGTGAGCTAGTTGAGTTTGGTTGTCTTGCTGAGCCTTGGGTGAGTTTGATGATGCTCTGCGTTTGGAGCCTTCAGTCGAATTATCTGGAATTGACAAACAAAGCTCCTGGATCGCAGTCAGTAGGTCGTCCAATTTCTTGCAGGTATATGTTGTACCTTTATAGGTGAATCGCAGGGCAAATGGAAAACTCCAACGATAGGGGATGTGGTGGTATTGGAGTATTTGTAGGTGAGGTTTCATCTCTTTTCTTCTGTAGAGAGTTTGCTGCGAGAGATCATGGAATACTTTGTAGCGATGGCCTTGAAAGGTTAATGTATCTTTATTACGTGCCGCTTCCATCAGTTGTTCCTTTGTTCTAAAATAGTGTAATTTTATTACAATGTCCCTGGGGGGACCATCTTCTTTTTTAGGGGCCAAAGTTCTATGAATTCTGTCCATCTCCAATCGTTCAATGGGGATTGATGGGGCTAACTCCTGAAAAAGCGCTGTAATGGTTGATTGAAGATCTATTATAGTTTCAGGTATACCGCGCAGTCGCAGGTTGGATCTCCTCGCTCTGTTTTCGAAATCTTCCAGACGTGTGTGCAGAGTAAAATTTTCTTCTTTCAAGGCTTCTAGCTCGTCAGTATGAGTATTAGTGATATCATTTATATCCTCCATTTTGTGTTCTAAGATAGATGTGCGGCGCCCTACCTCACGAATTTCCCTTGTCAGTTTTTCTGTTATTGTGTCTGAGGTATTTTGGAGGGCTTTTTGTAAAACACGTTCAAACTGACTAAGAATATCCGAGTTATTAGGAATATTCTGTAGAGATATTGGTGTTAATCCATAATCAAGGTCAGAGTCAGCAAGTTGTGAGGAAGAATAGGCAGAGTTCCCCCTTTGTGACTGTCTCTGAGGTAATGCAGAGCGGGAAGATTGTGCTGCTGTCATATTAGGAGCGTTTCTTGTCAGCTTTTCTTTGCCTGCTGGCTGTTTAAGTTTTGTCTTTTTCCCGCTAAACATTATATGTAGTTGTGCCTCGTAGTCTCAGTAATAAGTGGGTTACCGTATTAATGCGGTATTCGACCGTGACTTGTCGATAGAAGGCCTTTTCGTCCCGGTGACAGCGGAGCTCTAAGCATTCATGACTGCTCAGCAGCTTCGCACCTGTGCTCTCCTATTAACCAATTTCTCAAACGGGGATTCATTCCACTGGATCTAAAGGGAAACATAAAAAATATCTATGTATCTTTCACTAAACATCCCTGTATGTAAATTCTATAAAAATAAGTATAGATCATAGTTTTTGTTTATTCCACCGGGATGCAGAGACTCTAATCTATTAATCCACCAGACTTTGCGCTTCTTCAGTTTCAAAATTCTGTCACCCCCTCTTTTGTCACAGAGCACTTCCTCCAAGATCATCAACCTCAATTCAGTTTCCCTGTGTCCCATTTCTGAAAAATGACATGACACAGGGAGACCAGGTTGCAAATGTCTAATCGTGCTGCGATGTTGCGCTATGCGATCATTAAAATAGTTGTTTCCCCCAGGACATACAAGAATGTATACCACATAAGATGTCTGACAGGTATAGAAACCATTGACCATTATTTTTTCTCTAGTTGTAGGATGAATGTAGTGATTGCCCTTGACCATAAGATTGCATTGAATGCAATTGAGGCATGGAAAACATCCATTTCTTTTTCTGCCAAGGAATGTCATTTTGGTTTCTTGGGTGTTGGATCTAAATTCAGATCGCACCAAAGAATCACGTAATGTTTTGTTCCGCTGATATGCCTTCATGGGGATTTGCTGAAATTTGTCTATCTGAGGGTATGATCGTTTCAGAAGTGACCAATGTTTTCTCACTATATTAAAGATTTTATCACTGTAACTATGAAATTGGAGAATGAATGGTATCTTTGGTTTAGTTTGTTTGTGTTTTCTACAACTGTATGTCTTATCTGGCTTTAGGGTTTTATATAATTCCTGTGTAATCAGACCATCAGGGTATCCCCGCTTTCTGAACTTGGAGCACATTTCCTTCAATCTGTTGTCTCTAATTGTTCCATCGCTGACCATCCGTGTGACCCTGAGGAGCTGACTTCTAATAATAGACCTGAAAACATGGGGGGGTGGTAACTATCAAATCTAAGGAGTTGATTTCTATCAGTGGGTTTGGTGTATAAATCTGTCCCAATTCGACCATGTTCTAGATATACCCGTATGTCTAAAAAGGGAACTGAATCACCACCCACATGCATTTTAAATTGAATATCTGAGTATTTCATCAAATGCCTTGAGAGATTCAATGTTGCCCCGCCATACCGCAAAAATATCATCTATATAGCGCCACCAGGTGGCGCAATTCCTCTGAAAATTTTAATTGATAAAAATATATCTTTGCTCAAAATCACTCATAAATGAACATGCGTATGGCGGGGCAACATTGGAGCCCATCGCAACTCCAGTAAGCTGCACAAAAAATTGTTCCTTGAAAAGAAAATAGTTGTTATACAAAATGACATTAAACTATTTCTCAAACAATAAAATCTGTGCATCAGAATACTCATGGCAGTCTCTCTTCAAGCCAATCGCAGCCTGAATGCCTGCTCTATGTGGAATCGATGTATACAGGCTTGTTACATCCCAAGTCACAAGGATCAAGTCCTCCTGGATTTAAGGTAACTCCCAAATTTTTGATAGAAAATCATTTCAGTCCTTAATATAGGATCTGGTATTTCTCACAAGGGGTGACAGTACCTTGTCTAATAGTTGTGCTATGGGAATAAAAATTGAGTCCCTCCCTGATACAGTCAGGCATCCTGGTGGAGAATGGCTGTCTTTATGAATCTTGGGTGATATATATAAAACAGGGATACATGTATGTGATGGTAACAAAAATTCAAATAAATCCTGTGAAATTAGCCCTTCTTTTACCGCTGGTTTAAGGATACTTTCTAGAACTGTTCTAATGCTCCATGTGGGATCTTAATATACTTTTTTATACACAGTTCGATCATTCAATTGCTAGTTGATTTCATCCTCATATGCTTGGGGGTCCATCACCACAACTGAACCCCCTTTATCTGCCGGTTTACAAATAATATTGTTACGCCTTCTCAGATCTCTTAAGGCTGACCTTTCTTGGTGGGATAGGTTGTTAGTTATGTAATCTTTATAGTCAACCCGACTGACCAAATTTTTAACCCCTCGGGTGACCTCCTGTACGAACATTTCAACCGGAGCGTAGGTAGTTGGGGGGACAGATTTAGATTTTGTTGATAGGTCAAATGATCTACAGTTCAACCTCCCCCCAGCTGACTCCTCCTGAGTGAAGGGTCTGTGAATAAAGTGAACCTTCCATCTAATGTTTCGAAACAAATGGTATAAGTCCTGATCAAGTTGAAAGGGATCCAAATAACTTTTTGGGCAGAAAGATAAACCTCGATTAAAAAGTCCTACCTCCTCCGGTGATAGGACCTGACTGGAGATGTTATGTACTAGATCTCCCTTGATCGACCTGGTCTGCATACGAGAGGGGGCCGTTCCTCTCCGATCTTGTAAAAAATGAGATGAGGCGTTCGTATCTATATTAGCTGAAGAATTGTCAGACACATCTCTCCTGTTGCTTCCATACTCCAAACGACCACGTCGGTTGTAGGGGCGTGGCGAGTGGCGACCTGTATAACTGGTTTCTTTCGTAATCCTCAATGTCCCGATCAAATTTATTACGCTTCCTGGTTTCCAAATCCATCCGGTATTTGCCTATGTTCTCATCCACTAGGTCTTTACATTTAATGAAATCTTCAGACAACATAGCAGTTTGTAGATCTTGTTCAATCTTAATAAGTTGGTCTGATATTGAAGCAAGTTCTTTGTGTATGGATGAGATCATTAGAGTCATCAAATCGAATAAGCATTTGTTCAAGATTTGCATAAATGTATTTTTAAACTCATCGTTATCACTAAAAAGAGTGGGGGCCAATCTCACCCGTAATCCTCTGGGAATCCGTTGTACTTGATGGTATTCTGCCAACGTAAGTTCATGTAGTTCCAAAGAGGTATGTTTCCTCTGTAATTTTTCCCATGTACGGGAATTATACGCAGGAGTACTTCCCGTGAGAAAATTTCTGGATCCTGATATCTGAGACATAATATGTGTGGTCTCTTCCTGAGTGTAGGAAAAAGTAGATCCATTTACTTCCACCGTATGAAGATAACTTGCTCACTAGGAGTGTATTAATATCAGTCAATAGGTGGGTTACCTTCTTTTCTTAATCCTCTGGTTATCCAAGCACAGTCACGGTGGACTCCCAATCCTCCACCAAAATAGAAAGTAAAGACGATGGGACCGATACTTGGATGCAATTTTTCTTTTACTTAAAGTTTCCCAAAAACATGAAAGTGCAAACGTGCAAGCAGCAGGAACTGTACAGTATCGAGCATAGATCGTTCTTCCTCAGGCTTATCTGGCTGTGTGTGAAGACCCTGATACAATCCCTCATCTTTATCCGCACCTAACGAGTTACCACACATGTGTACAATCTAGTCATCAACACCAGTAACTAACAGCATCAGGAAAGTTTAACCCCCTCCAATCGAATAGAGCAAAAAATGACATTGTGAATCCATAGACAAATATATGTACAAAAATGACCTATATACATCTAATTACAAAGAATATCATTTAAATTTCATCAGGATATCTAAATCTTTCCTGGTGGTGTACACAATACATACAGTGCACCCATAGTTGTTATTAAACGTCTGTTGGTGTACACAGTACTGTGCACCCCTAGTGCAGTTGCTGCTTCTTTCCTGGTGGTATACACAATACATACAGTGCACCCATAGTTGTTATTAAACTTCTGTTGGTGTACACAGTACCGTGCACCCCTAGTGCAGTTGCTACTACTTTCCTGTTGGTGTATACAATACATACAGTGCACCCATAGCTGTTATTACACTTCTGTTGGTGTACACAGTACCGTGCACCCCTAGTGCAGTTGCTACTACTTTCCTGGTGGTGTACACAGTACACAATACAGTGTAGTGTTTTTTTGCTAAACAAAATTTACAGCATGTCCGGAAGGCCACCAAGGACAGGCAGAAGCTCACAGGCCACTAAAAGAGGGCTAGCAGGCTCTGTGTCTACAGTCAACAGTGCTGGTTGTGGACACGGAGCATCCTCAGCACGTGGCCGTGGGGCACGCTTGTCCTTTTTTCCTGCAGCTGGCCGTGTTCTTGAGCCACAACATGCAGAAGAGTTGGTGGAATGGATAACAAAGCTGTCCTTTCCTTCTTATCCTCTGTCACCCAGGCTCAGAGTAGTTTGCCTGCTAATACAGCTGCCAAAGTGGCCTATTCCATTGGCTCCATGTCAACAGTCTCTCCTTCCCTAGCCCCACCATAATGCACAGTGGAGTCCCCCAAACTATTCGACCACAGTGTCAGGTACATGCTGCAGGAGGATGTGCAGCGTTTTGAAGGCTCCGATGATGGTACCCGGGTTGAGGAAGGGAGTAATGTCAGCCTAGAGAGAGGGGGTGCCCAAGAAGGTCAATAAACTAGCAGTCATGTTCCCCCAGCTGCAGCAGGTAGGATGCCCTCCAGGGGGCAGGTTAAAGACAGCCACCCTATTGCAGCACACCGCAGAGCTAAACAAGTGCAGGGCGCTGCTGACTCCCTGCATATTTTGAAAAGGTCTTTGGCGTGGGCCTTTTTTGACATGCGTGCAGCAGATCGTACCATTGCTGTTTGCAGTATATGTCTGAAGCATATCAAGCATGGCCAAAACAGCAGCCGCTTGGGCACCACATGCTTGACCAGACATATGACGACCTCCCATGCAGTCCATTGGCAACAGCACTTAAAATACCCACATCAAAGAACAAGGTGGACCTCTCCTTGCTCTTCATCAGCTGTGATCTCCAACCCCACTATACCTCCAGTCCTCTCAGAAACCTGCACTGAGAGGAATAAAGGTATAGAAATAGGTGTCCCAAGTACTTGCAGCCAATCTGCTAGTGGTACACCAACATCGGATTTTAGCAGGCAAATTTCCCTACCCCAGTAGCTAAACCATCAAAAGAAATTCGGTCCCAGCCATCCACATGCTCAGCATCTGAATGCTAGATTGGCCTTATTGCTAGTACTGCAACTATGGCCTTTTCAGCTGGTAGACTCTGCCCCCTTTTGTGAATTTGTGGAATGTGCGGTACCTCAGTGGCAGGTTCCCAGTCGCCATTTCTTTTCATGGAAGGCCATTCTGGCTCTCTACCAGCATGGGGAAGGCAATGTCTTGGCCTCATTTGACAGGGTGGTCAGCAGTAAGGTGCATATTACTGCTGACTCATGGTCCAGCAGGCATGGACAGGGACGTTACCTTTCTTTTACAGCGCACTGGGTAACTCTACTGGCAGCTGGGCAGGATGCAGGACAGGGTTCAGTATTGTTGGAGATTGTTCTGCCACCACGCCTGCAAAATGCTAGTGGTGATTTTGCCGCAGCTCTCTCCTCCACCCCTCCTCTTCTTCTTTCTCTATGGCCTCTTCCTCTGCAGATTTGTCCTCTCAATCAGTTCACCCCCCCATCACCCCCCAGTCACCCCCTGATCACCCCCCTGTACCCCCTGTCACAGTGACACCAATAGCAGTTTTTTTTTCTGATTATTGCATTGGTGTCAGTTTGTGACAGTTATAAGTGGTAGGGCAGTTAGGGTTAGCTCCCTTTAAGTCTAGGGTACCCCCCTAACCCCCCAATAAAGTTTTAACCCCGTGATCACCCCCCGTGGCCAGTGTCACTAAGCGATCATTTTTCTGATCGCTGTATTAGTGTCACTGGTGACTCTAGTTAGGGAGGTAAATATATAGGTTCGCCATCAGTGTTTTATAGCATCAGGGACCCCTATATACTACCTAATAAAGGTTTTAACCCCCTAATTGCCCCCTAGTTAATCCTTTCACCAGTGATCACCGTATAAGTGTTACGGGTGACGCTGGTTAGTTAGTTTGCTTATTATAGTTTTAGGGCACCCGCCGTTTATTACCTAATAAAGGTTTAACCCCCTAATTGCCCGGTAGTGATATAAGTTACGTTTTTAGGGTCAGATAGGGTCTGCGTTGCCCCAGGCAGCGTCAGGTTAGTTCCAGTACCGCTAACACCCACGCACGCAGCATACACCTCCCTTAGTGGTATAGTATCTGAACGGATCAATATCTGATCCAATCAGATCTATACTAGTGTCCTCAGCAGTTTAGGGTCCACAAAAACGCAGTGTTAGCGGGATCAGCCCAGATACCTGCTAGCACCTGCGTTTTGCCCCTCGGCCCAGCCCTGCCCAGCCCACCCAAGTGCAGTATCGATTTGTACGCTGGTCAACACATCGCCACTTTTCCCCTGTCCTCCCTTGCCAGAGATTGGAAACCAATTACGGTTTCTGAATTTAAGATCTTTCTGGGCCTTTCCCTCCTCATGGGCATAACCAAAAAGAGTGAGTTGCGGTCATACTGGTCCACTGACCCAATTCACCATATGCCCGTGTTCTCTGCTTCCATGGCCAGGGCACGATACAAGAAGATTTTGTGGTTCATGCACTTCAACAACAATGAACTCTGTTGTCCTCGTGGAGACCCTGGATACGATCAGCTCTACAAAATTCAGCCCCTCGTAAACCACTTCAACCAACATTTTGCAGACTTCTTTACTCCCCATAAAATTGTCTGCATTGATGAGTCCCTGATTAAGTTTTCTGGCCGCTTGTCATTCAAACAGTACCTTCCCCGCAAGCGTGCCAGATACAAGGTCAAGATGTATAAGCTCTGGGACAGGGCCACAGGCTATACATGTAGTTTTATGGTTTATGAGGAAAAAGATAGTCACGTAGAGCTGACAAACTGCCCTGACTACATAGGAAGCGCTGGCAAGATTGTGTGGGACTTGGTGTCACCCTTATTCGGAAAGGGGTACCACTTATATGTGGACAATTATTACACAAGCGTGCCACTTTTTAGTCACCTTTTTGATCATCAGATTGGAGCATGTGGCACCGCGCTAACTAATCCCTCAATATGGGAGGGGTGGACCTCAATGACCAGTTGTTGGTGCCGTACCTAGTTGCCCGTAAGGCCAGACGCTGGTATAAAAAAGTGTCTGTATACTTATTTCAATTGCCTTTGCTGAACGCTCATGTGCTATACAGAGCTTCAGGATGGATTGGTTCCTTCCTTAAATTCCAAGAAGAGATCGTCAGAGCCCTTCTGTTTCCAGACAGTGCTCCACCTCATCTTCCCAATCCAAATGCAGTAAGCCGGCTGCATGAGAGGTATTTTCCTTATGTCCTCCTGCATACTCCTACCTAACGAGCCCCCCAAAGAATAAAAAATAAAATGAAAGGAACAGTTTAAAAATAAGATAAAAAAGCAAAAAAATAATAAATTAAAAAAAAAAAAAAAAAAGCACCCCTGTCCCCCCCTGCTCTCGCGCAAAGGCGAGCGCAAGCGTCGGTCTGGCGTCAAATGTAAACAGCAATTGCACCATGCATGTGAGGTATCACTGCGTAGTTCAAATCGAGGGAAGTAATTTTAGCAGTAGACCTCCTCTGTAAATCTAAAGTGGTAACCTGTAAAGGCTTTTAAAGGCTTTCAAAAATGTATGTAGTTTGTCGCCACTGCACGTTTGTCGTGTTTGGTATCCATGTACTCAGCCTAAGATCATCTTTTTTATCTCATTAAACATTTGGGCAATATAGTGTGTTTTAGTGCATTAAAATTTAAAAAAGTGTGTTTTTTCCCCAAAAAATGTGTTTGAAAAATCACTGCGCAAATACTGTGTGAAAAAAAAATGAAGCACCCACTATTTTAATCTGTAGGGCCTTTGCTTTAAAAAAATATATAATGTTTGGGGGTTCGAAGTAAGTTTCTTGCAAAAAAAAATATTTTTTCATGTAAACAAAAAGTGTCAGAAAGGACTTTGTCTTCAAGTGGTTAGAAGAGTGGGTGATGTGTGACATAAGCTTCTAAATGTTGTGCATAAAATGACAGGACAGTACAAAACCCACCCAAATGACCCCATTTTGGAAAGTAGACACCCTAAGCTATTTCCTGAGAGGCATGTCCAGTCCATGGAATATTTTATATTGTGACACAAGTTGCGGGAAAGTTGTCACTAAATGATATATTGCTCAAACATATAGAATGTGCGGTGAATGTGTGAGTAGGAAAATTTTAGCTAAAGCAATTCTACCGGCCCATGATACCAAGGGATGGTGTAGTTCATTAGATATTCGCTTAAGCTTTTCTACAAGGTCTGCCAGATTGGTGCGTAAAATGTTTTTGCTAGGTGATAGCAGGCGGATTCCTAGGTAGGATAAGGAGGAGTCTTTTGACCACGAGAATGAGGAGTGTTTTGAGATGTGTTGTAAAGTTGGTTTATCTAGGCCTATCGCAAGCATAAATGATTTGCTATGATTTACTTTATATAAAGATATTGTACTGAACTGATCAAGAACATGTTGAATCTCGGGTATGGATTGTTTTGGGTCTGTAATGGCAATTATCACATCGTCTGCGTAAAGACCGATTTTGTGTTCAGTGGCGCCAATGGTTATTCCTTTCATTTGGTATGCAGAACGAATCCGTTGGGCTAAGGGCTTCATGATCATAGCAAAGATTAAAGGTGACAATGGGCAGCCCTGTCTTGGGCCGTTTGTGATATTGAAAGAGTTAGATAGCACACCCGTGGTCCACACTTTTGCACTTGGGGATGTGTATAGGCTGAGTATGGCATTAAGGAGTGTGCGCGATATGCTGAACTTATGTAGAACCGCCCCCAGGTATGTCCATTGTACTCTGTCAAATGCCTTCTCTGCATCCAAAGAGATGAGCAGAGAAGGCACTCGATTGTTTTCTACCCACTGAATGATGTCTATAAACCGGCGGGTCCCGTCTGATGTTTGTCTACCCGGTATGAAGCCAACCTGGTCTATATGTATCAGTTGTTCGATAACTGTGGAAAGCCGGAGAGCTAGTAGCTTTGCATACAGCTTTGTGTCTGTGTTTAATAGGGAGATGGGTCTATAATTCTCTGGAGTGTCCATTGGTTTGCCTGGTTTGGGGAGGGTCACTATCAATGATTCGAGGCATTCTTTAGGGATTTTTCCCGTGGAGGCATATTGGTTAAATGTAGTGCATAAGTGGGGTGGTAAGATGTTGTTGAAGTGTTTATAATATTCATTAGAGAACTCATCTGGTCCTGGAGCCTTATGCAGTGGGAGAGATTTGATGGCACTACATATTTCATCTGTTGTGAATGGGGTAGATAGTGTGGCTACTTGCGTGGGGGTCAGTGATGGAAGTTACATGGACAAGAGAAAGGCTTCTATTGCTTCGGGACTTGTTGGGGTATTGGTTTCTGTCTCTTGCAAGTTGTATAATTTATTGTAGAAGGACGCAAAGGTATTGGCTATGTCCAGTGGGTTGGTCATGCGTGCCCCTTGTGTGTTTAGGAGGTAGGGAATTTTTGCGCGCATTTGCTGACATTTGACTTGTTTGGCCAAAAAGGCTCCTGATTTGTTACTAAAGGAATAGGATTTTCATTTTAAACGTTTGACATAATAGTCAAATTTATGGTGTAAGAGTTCACTTAATTTGCATCTGTGGTTCCTGATCGCTTTAAGTGTTGCCTGATTGGGTGAGTTTTTATTTGTTAATTCTAAAGTCTTAAGTTGTTGCAGTATTGAATCTATTTCCGCTGAGCGTCTCTTACGTTCTTGAGCACCGCATTTGATGAGGAGACCTCGTAGAAAAGCTTTATGGGCCAACCATACCATAGATTGATCGCTGATAGATGTACTGTTAGTATTAAAGAAATTCTCAATCTCGGATCTAATTTCACTTTCATATCTTGAAATGGTTATGAGGGATGAATTTAGCCTCCATAGAGAGTGATTGGACTGGCACGATTGAGGGAATATTTTCAGGGATATGGGGTGTGGTCTGACCACGTGATGAGACCTATATGCGATTCTGAGGTGGCCAATAAGGCTTTTTTGTTTGTGAGGAAAAGGTCAATCCAAGAGTAAGAATTCCCAGGGTGAGAATAGAAGGTGTAGTCACGCTCAACATCATGCATGCACCTCCAGGGATCGTATAGATCTTCATTATCTATGAATGAAGAGAGGGCGGATGCCCTCCTTCTGTCTGAGTTGGTGGAATCCAATGTGGGGTTAGGGGTGTCATTGAAATCACCACAGATGATTAATGCACCGTTTTTGTAGAGGTCCAGTTTGTTTTTGAGTGTTTTGTAGAATTTTTTTTGAGAAGTGTTGGGTACATAGACATTCACCAGAATCATGGGGTGATTATCAATGGAGGCGGATAGAATTATAAATCTGCCTTCAAAATCTGTGTCTACGTGGTGTAAGTCAAAGGAGACTTTGGTACTAATCGCTATCATTACCCCATATTTCTTTTTGTTGTTGTTGGAGAAGAAGTAATGTGAGGATTTTTTATGTGTGCAGGATGGTGATTTGGTGCTCGAGAAGTGCGTCTCTTGGACGCATAATATGTCTGCATGTTGGGAACATGCTTCTTTCCACAGAAGGTTTCTCTTAAAAGGGGAGTTAAGCCCTTTGGCATTAATAGATGTGATCTTGAGTGTCATTCTTGTAGGTGATTGAGGTTGACTTGCAGGAGTTAAGCGAGACTATAGTATTGTATACAGCTGCCTGTTATATAGATTGGTCACTAGACAATAGATTGTTTAGAGATTTATAACAAATGAGTATATAGCTTTTGCAGTCTGGAAAAAAGCAAAACAAAACAAAACAAAAACAAACAAACAATCGTTGCAATTCAGAGTAAAGGTAATACAGATTATCAACGTTCGGCAAGAACACTCCACACTATCAGAGATGAACTATGAAAAACAGTAAAAAAACTTCACAGAGTACGTTTTGTGTGAGGTATTGTAATAGAACGCTTAACTGAGTGTGCTCAGCACACTGTAGAATGGAGAGGTGGAATTCGAACAGTTCGCCCTAGCGGGATATTTCTAAGCTGGGGACGGGTAACCTTAGGGTATTTGTTAGGTTTTATCCGCCTTTTTCAGTTGATGTTGAGGAGGAGGAGATGAAAAGGCATCCTCATTACGTGACCGATGAGGGTCCACAGGAATGGGTAATAGGCCCCAGTTAGTCAATTTTTTGTAGCCATCTTTAGGAGATAAGATTGGGACAATTTTTTGTTGGTAAGTAACCAGGAGCTTAGTGGGGTATCCCCATCGGTAGGTGATTTTGTTTTCCTGTAAAATTGAGGTTACTGGTGCGTATGCCCTGTGTAATTCCATTGTAGCTGGTAGAGATCTGCAAAAAGCAATATTTTAGAGTAGGGCGCTGGTAGGGGTTTGAGATTCCTAGCCGTGTACAGGATCTGTTCCTTTACATGGAAAAAATGGATTCTGGCCAGAACATCTCTGGGTGTCTCCGCTGGAAAGTGATCTGGTTTTGCGATCCTATGTGCTCGGTCGATGAGCAAGTCGTGTGGAGAGAGATTGGGGAGCAAGGTGTTAAAGAGCTGCTGTAGATATTTTTTTAGCTCATTGGGTGACACTGACTCAGGGATCCCTCTAAATTTTATGTTGTTTCTCCTGGCCCTGTCTTCGAGGTCTGCCAGTTTCAATATAATCTTTTGGATCTCCTCTGAGTGATGATCATGTGCATCAAGAAGCTCATTGTGAGCTTTGCCCATTTCAGATATGTGTTCCTCTGCTGTGTGTTCTGACTAGAACTGTCCTCCTATCGCATAGTGTCCGCCCCGTACTGCGCAGGCGCAGCGCTTGCGCAGTACGGAGCAGGAGGAGATGCCGAAAGTGTCCCAAGTTGATCAGCTGACCATCAGCTGTACACGGCGCTTGGGCGATGGCTTTGTAAGAGGGCCCCTCGCGGGCTCGCTTCGCTCGCCATGCTTCGGGCACGGCCTCGCTACGCTCGGCAATTATTTATTCTAACTCTATGTCCACTTGGATAGTAGGGAATGAACCTGGACATAGGGTGGGAATAAAAGCGCAGGCGCCGTGTACAGCTGATGATCAGCTGTTAAACTTCGGAGACTTTCGGCGTCTCATTTGTCCTCCGTACTGCGCCTGCGCAGTACAGGACGGACACTATATGATAGGGGACTGTATTCGACAAGACACTGTTCTCTCTTCCAGGCAGTCAAGCCTGTCATGTACCTGGGAGAGGGATATCTGCAGTTCCCTGTGTATATCTTTTTGCAGGGTAAGCAACATTGATTTCAGCATGCTTTCAGACACTGGGTTGTCAGTCACAGGTATATTTGCTAGTGTAGATATATGTGCAGGGCTGTGAGAGGTGAATCCTGAGGCATTGTGCTTTTTAGCCTGGGGGGTTTTGTCAGGGGAGTTGCATGGGCACGAGCCAAGCCTCTTACCTCTGTCATGCTGTGCTTCTGCTGGTTCTGGCGTTGGAGGAGGGAGACTGTCCATATCCTCTGTTTCTCTCATCCCCAGCAGCTCTGCACCGTCCTGGTGGTGTGGCTGTGTGTTATTCAAGCGGCCATGCTGATAGCCTGCGGGCAGGCTGGGGCCGTCCCCATCTTGTCTGGAGCGATGTTCCATGGGGCCGAAATACTCGGTTAAGCGGCGCGGCTGTGGCAGCGGATTACGCCTCCTTGGCATGCCGGTTCGTGTCCCGCTGTTCTCCCCTTGTTTTCTCAGGGAAAGGGGAGAAGCTTGTTGCTGCTTGTCGGTGGATATCCCTGCTATGAAGCGGAGCTCGGGAATCAAGCTGTCATCCCGCTCTGCGGCTAGCCACGCCCCCTATTGGATTTTTTTTATAACAAAGAGTAGAAAATATAATATTTTTTCAAAATTTTCGGTCTTTTTTCATTTATAGCGCAAAAAATAAAAACCGCAGAGGTGATCAAATACCATCAAAAGAAAGCTCTATTTGTGGGCACCTACAGTATAGCTACCTGCAGCCAGGTGCTTGTGTAGGATCTTTGAAGTATTTCCAGCTACTGTACTGTGTACCCCACACAGTTGCAACTACAGTATAGCTACCTGCAGCCAGGTGCTTGTGTAGGCTCTTTGAAGTATTTCCAGTTACTGTACTGTGTACCCCGCACAGTTGCGCCTACAGTATAGCTACCTGCAGCCAGGTGCTTGTGTAGGCTCTTTACAGTATTTCCAGTTACTGTACTGTGTACCCCGCACAGTTGCACCTACAGTATAGCTACCTGAAGACAAGTGCAGGTGTTATCATACTAATAATACTACAGTCAGGCAGTTGATTCTGCTAGCTGCAGTATAATCGGTATATATATATATATATATATACATCCCACTTTTGTGCAGCTCACTGCAGGCCACCGTAGGTGCCTGATAGGAGAGAGGAGGAGGAGGCACATCACCAATGAGGCAGGATGCCCTCCAGGGGCCAGCCTAAGGACAGCACACTGACTGCATCACACCGCAGAGCTTTGCATGTGCAGGGAGCTGCTGTCTCTGCACGTTATTCCAAAAGTTCTTTGGTGTGGGCCATTTTTGAGATGAGTGCATCAGATCGCACTGCTGCTATTTGCAACATATGTCTCAAGCGTATCTTGCGTGGTCAAAACATCTCCCGCTTGGGCGCCACATGCTTGACCAGACATATGTTGACCTGCCATGCAGTTCGTTGGCAAGCGTACCTAAAAGACCCACACCAAAGAACAAAGAGGACCTCTCCTTGCTCCTCATCGGCTGGGATCTCCAACCCCACTATACCTTCAGTCCTCTCTGAGACCTGCACTGAGAGGAATGAAGGTGTAGAATTAGGTGTGTCACAGCCAAGTACTTGCGGGCAATCTACTATCGGTACACCGATGTCAGATTGCACCAGGCAAATTTCCCTGCCCCAGCTTCTGCACCGCAGAAAGAAGTTCGCTCCCAGCCATCCACATGCCCAGTGGTTGAATGCTAGCTTGGCAAACTTGCTAGAACTTCAACTGCTTTCAGTTGGTAGACTCTGCCCCCTTCCGTGAGTTTGTGGAATGTGCGGTTCCTCGGTGGCAGGTTCCCAAACGCCACTTTTTCTCAGGGAAGGCGATTCCGGCTTTCTACTGGCATGTGGAAGGCAATGTCTTGGCCTCGCTGGACAGGCCGGTCAGCAGTAAGGTGCATATTACCGCTGACTCATGGTCCAGCAGGCATGGACAGGGGCGTTACCTAAGTTTCACGGTGCATTGGGTGACTCTGCTGGCTGCTGGGAAGGATGCAGGACAAGTTGCAGTAGTGTTGGAGGTTGTTCCGCCACCACACCTCCAAAATGCCAGCACTGGTGATTCTGACACACCTCTCTCCTCCACCCCCTCCTCTTCTTCTTTCTCCACAGCCTCTTCCTGTGCTTTGTTCTCAGAACCAGCGGTGCTCCGTAGGCATTCAAGGGGCTACGCAAGTATGCAGGCCAAAAGATGCCATGTGGTGCTTGAGCTGGTGTGCTTGGGGGACAGGAGCCACACTGGGGCAGAGCTTCTGTCAGCGCCAACTTAAGGCAGGAATGGTGGTTTGCGACAATGGCACCAACCTCCTCTCTGCCCTCCGACAGGGACAACTGACCCATGTGCCCTGTTTGGCTCACATCCTTAACTTGGTGGTGCAGCGGTTCTTGGGCAGGTACCCGGGCATACAGGATTCACTGAGGCAGGCCAGGAAAGTCTGTGTGCATTTCTGCTTTCTGCATGTCATATAATGCCAGTGCTCGGCTGGCAGACCTCCAAAAGGAATTTAACCTACCCAAGAACCGCCTAATCTGTGACATGCCCACCAGGTGGAACTCAACGTTGGCCATGCTGCAGCAACTGCACACACAGCAGAGGGCCATCAATGAGTACCTGTGCGACTATGGCACCAGGACAGGGTCAGGGGAGCTTGGATTTTTTTCCCCACGCCAGTGGGCCATGATCAGGGATGCATGCACTGTCCTGTCACCATTTGAGGAGGCCACGAGGATGATGAGCAGTGACAGTGCATGCATCAGTGACAATATCCCCCTTTTCCACCCGTTGGAGCACACGCTGCGTTGAATAATGGACAGGGCACTTGAGGCAGAACAGAGGCAGGAAGAGGAGGACTTCCTTAGCTGTCAAGGCCCCCTTTATCCAGACAGTGTTCCTGCGTGCCTGCCGATCACACAGGAAGAGGATGAGGAGGATGAGGAGGAAGAAGAGGAGGATTGTGTCAGCATGGAGGTGGAGCCTGGCACTCAGCATCAGCAGTAGTCTTTAAGGGATCATTTACAGTCCCAAGAAACCCATGGACTTGTACGTGGCTGGGAGGAGGTGGCTGCGGATCATGTTGTCCTTGGTGACCCAGAGGACTCCAGACCGAATGCCTCAGCAAACCTTCCTGATCCTGCAAAGCCTGCAGAAGGATCCTCGTATTCGTGGTATCAAGGAGAGGGATCAATACTGGCTGGCAACCTTCCTTGATCCACGTTACAAGGGTAAGGTGGCGGACCTTATCTTGCCGTTGCAGAGGGAGCAGAGGATGAAACATCTTCGGGAGGCCTTGCAGAAAGGTCTGTGCAATGCTTTCCCAGAGACTGGGAGGTTACAAACTCCTGTTCCTGGACAACGTGTTGCTGAGGCTTCGATCAGTCAAAGAAGGAGTGGTGGAGAAGGTGGTGGTCTGACTGATGTGTTCAGACAATTTTTTAGTCCGCAGCCCCAAGGTATGATCGGTTCCAGCAACCATCGCCAGCATCTGTTTTACATGGTGCAGGAATACCCAGGGGCAAGATCTGACTTGGACACCTTTCCCACCATAAATCCTTTGGGTTACTGGGTCTTGAGGATGGATCACTGGCCAGAGCTTGCACAGTATGCAATTGAGCTACTGGCCTGTCCTGCATCCATCGTTCTTTCAGAACGCACTTTCAGTGCTGCTGGAGGCTTTGTAACCGATCACAGGGTGCGTCTGTCCACTGACTCGGTCGATCAACTGACTTTCATAAAAATAAATCAGTCTTGGATCACCACCAGCTACCAAGCACCTGATGCTGATGTAACCGAATATTTTTTTTTTTAAATGTCAGATCCCTTCAAGACTGCCTATGCTGATGCTGAGTGACTATCCTGTTATGCTGAGTGATTATCCTCTTCCTCCTCAATGATCATGCTGATAGCTTGTAAGAACATTTTTGGTTCTGGGTGCCGCCACCAGTGGCTAAGGCCCAATTTTTCAGCCCCTGTTTAACAGGGGTGTGTAATTACAATTTTTGATGCAATATTTTGCAGGAGGGTTCGTTGCTGCGCTCAACTAGAGTATCTGTGAGGGGTTGCAGTGTTGTGGCACCAGCACCAGTGTCTAAGGCCCAATTTTTCAGCCCCTGTTTAACAGAGGCGTGTAATTACAGTTTTTGATGCAATACTTTGCAGCAGGGCTCGTTCCTGCGCTCCAACTAGAGTATCTGTGAGGGGTTGCAGTGTTGTGGCACCAGCACCAGTGCCTAAGGCCTAATTTTTCAGCCCCTATTTAACAGGGGTGTGTAATTACAATTTTTGATGCAATACTTTGCAGCAGGGCTCGTTCCTGCTCTCCAACTAGAGTATCTGTGAGGGGTTGCAGTGTTGTGGCACCAGTGCCTAAGGGGGCTAATTTTTCTGCCCCTGTTCAATAGGGACATGTAATTACAATTCTTGATCTAATATTTCACAGCAGGGCCCATTCCAGCGCCCACCAAGAGTAACTGTGAGGACTTACAGTGTTGTGGCACCAGCACCACCATCACCAAAGGCCCAATTTTTCTGCCCCTGTTCAACAGGTGCATGTAATTACAATTCTTGATCTAATATTTCACAGCAGGGCCTGTTTCTGCGCCCACCAAGAGTAACTGTGAGGACTTACAGTGTTGTGACACCAGCACCACCACCCCAAAGGACAATTTTTCTGCCCCTGTTCAACAGGTGCATGTACTGTAATTACAATTCTTGATCTAATATTTCACAGCAGGGCCCGTTCCAGCACCTACCAAGAGAAACTGTGAGGACTTACAGTGTTGTGGCACCAGCACCACCACCATCACCAAAGGCCCAATTTTTCTGCCCCTGTTCAACAGGGCATGTAATTACAGTTCTTGATCTAATACTTCACAGCAGGGCCCTGTGAGGGCTTACAGTGTTGTGGCAACACCAACACCTAAGGCCACAATTTCTGCAGAGTATATAGGGCAGGCCCCTACTTTCAAATATCCAACTTACAAATGATTCCTACTTGCAAACGGAAGGAGACAATTGGAAGTGAGATGAAATCTACCCCAGGAAGGGAAATTCTCTCCTGTAAGAGTTAATATGGGAAAAACGTGTCTTCTTTCCACTGATGCTTTATCACCAATCCTTGTTTCACTAAAAACCCCAAATTTTCTAAAAACATTTGTCATTGGGACAGGAAGTGAGGTGCAATCTTCTGAAGAGGAGCACAGACAGCAAAACAAATGTCACAGGGGTGATAACCCTTCCCTAGGTTTTCCTAAAAGCTTAAAATAGATTTTTTGGCTGGAGCTAAACATGTTAAAAATGTACCAGTTCAAAATTACAAACAGATTCTACTTAACAACAAACCTACAATCCCTCTCTTGTTTGCACCGCCTGCATACTGCTGTTCAGAGTATATAGGGCCTGGTAGCCCCACACCTTTCCTTTTTTCAATTTGGGTGCGGGGTTCCCCTTAATACCCATACAAGACCCAAAAGGCCTGGTAATGGACTGGGGGGTACCCATGCCGTTTGTCTCACTGATTTTCATCCATATTGCCAGGACCCGACATTAAATTAAAGCCGCAAGCAGTTTTAAATTACTTTTATTCCTTTAAAAATGTCATTTTGTGCAGGGACTGTTCTAAGCACGGGAATCACGCGCCACTTTACAGGCATACTATAGAAAACCCCCGGGTACGATATTTAAAGGAATATTTTACTTTTTTTTTTACTTTAAGCATCATTAAAATCACTGATCCCGAAAAAACGTCAGTTTTTAAAACTTTTTTTTGCATTGATACATGTCCCCTGGGTCAGGACCCAGGTCCCCAAACCCTTTTTACGACAATACCATGCAAATTAGCCTTTAAAATTAGCACTTTGATTTTGAACGTTCTAGTCCCATAGACGTCAATGGGGTTCTAACGTTCGTGCAAATTTTCGGTTCGTTCGCAGGTTCTGGTGCGAACCGAACCGGGGGGTGTTCGGCTCACCCCTAGTCAGGGGAGCTTGGCTTTTTTTCCCCACGCCAGTGGCTACTGATCAAGGATGCATACACTGTCCTGTCACCATTTAAGGAGGCCACGACAATGGTGAGCAGTGACAGTGCATGCATTAGTGATACTGTCCCTTCCTGTTGGAACACACGCTTCGTGGAATAATGGACAGGGCACTTGAGGCAGAACAGTGGGAGGAAGAGAAGAACTTCCTTACCTCTAAAGGCCCCCTTTATCCAGATACTAGTATTCCTGCAGGCCCACCGATCACACAGAAAGAAAAGGAGGAGGAGGAGAACATGGAGTTGTGCTGGGAGAAGGTGGTTGAGGATCATGTGATCCTTAGTGACCCAGAGGACTCAGGATCAAGTGACTCTGCAAACCTACGCCGCATGGCCTCCCTGGTAAGGTTGCAGAACTTATCCAGCCTTTGCAGAGGGAGCAGAGGATGAAACATCTTCGGGAGGCTTTGCAGAAAGGTTTGTGCAAATGCGTTTCTAGAGCCTGGGAAGTTGCAATTTACTGGTGCTGGACAACGTGTTGCTGAGGCTTCGTTCAGTCACAGAACTGGCCTGTCCTGCATCCAGCGTTCTTTCTGAACGCACATTCAGTGCTGCTGGTGGCTTTGTAACCGATCACAGAGTGCGCCTGTCCACAGACTCTGTTGATGAGCTCACATTCATAAAAATGAATCAGTCTTGGATCACCAGCTACCAAGCATCTGGTGCTGATGTAACCAAATGATTTTTCTATGGATGTGGAATCCCTTGAAGACTGCATATGCTGAGTGACTATCCTATTATGCTGAGTGACTATCCTATTCCTCCTCAATTTTCATGATGATAGCTTCTAAGAATATTTTTGGTTCAGGGCACCACCACCACTACCTAAGAGGGGCGCATAATTACAATTTTTGATCAAATATTTAACAGCAGGGCTCATTCCTGCCCAAGAAAAGAGTATCTGTGAGGGATTTCAGTGTTGTGGCACCACCACCACTGCCTAAGGCCCAATTTTTCTGCCCCTGTTTAACAGGGGAGTGTAATTACTATTTTTGATCAAATATTTAACAGAAGGGCTCGTTCCTGTGCTCAACAAGAGTATCTGTGAGGGGTTGCAGTGTTGTGGCACCCCCACCGCCTAAGGCCCAATTTTTATGCCCCTGTTTAACAAGGGCTCGTAATTACAATTTTTGATCTAATATTTCACAGCATGGCCTGTTCCTGCGCTCAACAAAAGTATCTGTGAGGCTTTACAGTGTTGTGCCACCACCACCACCGCCTAAGGCCCAATTTTTCTGCCCTTGTTTAACAAGGGCGTGTAATTACAATTCTTGATATAATATTTCACAGCAGGGCCCGTTCCAGTGCCCACCATGAGTAACTGTGAAGGCTTACAGTGTTCTGGTACCACCAACACCTAAAGCCTAATTTTCCACCGAGTGTATAGGGCAGGCTGGATAGTATACACAGGCGGTCCCCTATTTTAAAACATCCGACTTACAAATGACTCCTACTTACAAACAGAGGGAGACAACAGGAAGTGAGAAGAAATCTACCCCTAGGAAGGGAAATTCTCTCCTGGAAAAGTTAATATGGGAAAAAGGTGTCTCCCCACTGATGCTTTATCACCAATCCTTGTTTCCCTAATAACCCAAAATTTTCAAAATCCAATTGTCATTGGTACAGAAAGTGAGGTGAAATCTTCTGAACAGGGGCACAGACAGCAAAACAAATGTTACAGGGGTGATGGTAACCCTTCACTATGTTATCCAAAAAGCTTAAAAATAGATTGTTTGGCTGGAGCTGCCCTTAGAAAATGTACCTGTTCCAAATTACAAACAAATTCCACTTATGAACAAACCTACAGTCCCTATCTTGTTTGTAACCCAGGGACCGCCTGTATACTGCTGCTGTTCATAGTATATAGGGCCTGGGGGGGGCCCCACGCCTTTTTTTTAAAAATTTGGGTGCGAGGTTCACCTTAATATCCATACCAGACCCATACCAGACCCAAAGAGGAGAGAGAGGAGAGAGAGAGAGAGAGAATAGAGAGAGAGGAGGGGTGGGGTAGCATTACATTACAGCTGCAAGCAGTTTTAAATGACTTTTTTCCTTTAGAAATATCATTTTGTGCAGGGACTGTTCTAAACACAGGAAAAATGCGCCACTTTACAGGCATACTATAGACATCCACCTCCCCCCCCCCCCCCAGGCATGATATTTAAAGGAATATTACACTTCTATTGTTTCACTTTAAGCATTTTTAAAATTACTGCTCCCAAAAAAAGGGCCACTTTTTTCATGTCCCCTGGGGCAGGGCCTACGTCCCCAAACACTTTTTATGACAATAACTTGCATATTAGCCTTCAAAAATAGCACTTTTGTTTTTTCACATTCGAGTCCCATAGACTGTAGCGGGGTTTGTGTGTTCGCACATATTTTTGGTATGTTCTGCTGTGAACCGAAGTGGGGGGTGTTCAGCTCATCCCTACACAAAACCTCTGTAATACTAGTGACCCAGCAACATCCTATGTGAAAGCTGAAATATTGCCTGGGCAGGAAAGAATTATCCAGTATTCAGTCGTTTAAATGAAACATATATGTGCATTGTACAAGGGCTACCTGAGCTGACAGATATAACAATCCAATATTCAAATTGTTACTAATTCCAAATGATTTGAATTTGAAATCAAAATGGATATGAGTACATCCTATTCCTGCTAATCAAAAACTATGGTCATTCTTTTGTTCTAAAAATGTTGTCTCTAGGTCAGGCATACTACTCGTCATCAACATCTGTCATAGTGTACCTGTGCCCAAAAATATCTGTAGTAGTGTGTGTCCAATCAACATCTGTCAGAGTTTACCAGTGCAACCAATCAGCTTTCACAGCAAACATGTTCCAGTATACAAACATATCTGTACGACTAATGTCCCATCAACATATTTCTCAGTGTGTACCAGTGCACACCAAAACATGTGTCACACACGGATTCGGTTGAAATGTTTTCCAATGCTCTTGAAATGTTTATTAATCTGGTTGAAATGTTTTCTAATGTGGTTGAAATGTTTTCTAATGCGAATGAAATGTTTTCTAATGTGAATGAAATGTTTACTAATGTGGTTGAAATGTTTTTTAATGCGGTTTAAATGTTTTCTAATATGGTTAACCACTTCAGCCCCGGAGCATTTGGCTGGCCAAAGACCAGAGCACTTTTTGTGATTCGGCACTGCGTTGCTTTAACTGACAATTGCGCGGTCGTGCAACGTGTCTCCCAAACAAAATTGACGTCCTTTTTTCCCCACAAATAGAGCTTTCTTTTGGTGGCATTTGATCACTCCTGCGGTTTTCATTTTTTGTGCTATAAACAAAAAAAGAGTGACAATTTTGAAAAAAAACGCATTATTTTTTACAATATCCACAAAAAATATATAAAAAAACATTTTTTTTCCTCATTTTAGGTCGATACATATTCTTCTACATATTTTTGGTAAAAAAAATTGAAATAAGCGTTTATTGATTGGTTTGCACAAAAGTTATAGCATCTACAAAATAGGGGATAGTTTTATGCATGTTTATTAATATTTATTTTACTAGTAATGGCAGCAATCAGTGATTTTTATCATGACTGCGAAATTATGGCGGACACATCGGACACTTTTGGCGCTATTTTGGGACCATTCACATTTATACAGCGATCAGTGCGATTAAAAATGCACTATTTACTGTGTAAATGTGACTGGCAGTGAAGGGGCTAACCAGGAAGGGGGGCTGCAGGGGTTAAGTGTGTCCTAGGGAGTGATTCATCCCCCTGATGGCGGCGCACGCACGCCTGCTATGTAAGCCTTGCGAGATCACGTACAATAACGTGATTTTGCGCAGCGGAGCCAACCTGCCGCAGTAAAACTGCGGCGGCTGGTCCGCAAGTGGTTAAAATGTTTTCTAAAGTGAATTAAATGTTTTCTAATGTGGTTGAAATGTTTTATAATGTGGTTGAAATGTTTTCTAATGAGGATGAAATGTTTATTAATGTGGTTGAAATGTTTTCTTTTTTTTTTTTTGTTTTCAAACAGTTTTATTAAGCGTAACAAAGTTCACATACAGATGAAAAAAAAATCACATCCTTCAATACTATAGGTATTAAATCAAGTTACTGATAGGTGGTATACATCAATGTCAAAAGTTTAGATCATAATCAGTCAAAAAGCATCTTGTTCGACTCTTGATAAGAGAACTTATTCTGATGATATGTCACAATCTTGAAGGATATTTATAGTAATTTAAAAAAAAAGAAAATAAGGAAAAGAAATTGAAACATCTAAACTAAATACGGTCAGTCTTAAAGCCTGAACAGGAACCACAGATTCCATTTGGCATCGAATACAGGGATAGAATCGTGTAGGGTATGAAATATTTTCTCTACTATCATCATATGGTCTATACGTGAAATAACTTGTGTGTATGGGACCGAAGACGCTTTCCAGTGTAATGCAGTGTCCCAATGCATGGCAATACAAATTGAGTGGATTAGTCTCATCCGGGGTTTGGGAATATCTGGGAGGACCTAAAATAGGATACCAAGCTGGTAAGTAGGGATGAGCTGAACACCCCCCGGTTCGGTTCGCACAAGAACCTGCGAACGGACCGAAAATTTGCATGAACGTTAGAACCCCATTGACGTCTAAGGGACTCGAACGTTCGAAATCAAAAGTGCTAATTTTAAAGGCTAATTTGCATGGTATTGTCCTAAAAAGGGTTTGGGGACCCGGGTCCTGCCCCAGGAGGCATGTATCAAAGCAAAAAAAACTTTTAAAAACGTCCGTTTTTTTCGGGAGCAGTGATTTTAATGATGCTTAAAGTAAAAAAAAAAAGTGAAATATTCCTTTAAATATCGTACCTGGGGGGTGTCTATAGTATGCCTGTAAAGTGGCACATGTTTCCCGTGCTTAGAACAGTCCCTGCACAAAATGTCATTTTTAAAGGGAAAAAAGTCATTTAAAACTGCTTGCGGCTTTAACCACTTCAGCCCCGGAAGGATTTACCCCTATCCTGACCAGAGCACTTTTTACAATTTGGCACTGCGTCGCTTTAACTGCTAATTGCACTGTCATGCAATGCTGTACCCAAACAAAATTTGCGTCCTTTTCTTCCCACAAATAGAGCTTTCTTTTGATGGTATTTGATCACCTCTGCCGTTTTTATTTTTTGCGCTATAAACGGAAAAAGACCGAAAATTTTGAAAAAAAATTATATTTTCTACTTTTTGTTATAAAAAAAATCCAATAAACTCAATTTTAGTCATACATTTAGGCCAAAATGTATTCGGCCACATGTCTTTGGTAAAAAAAATGTCAATAAGTGTATATTTATTGGTTTGCGCAAAAGTTATAGCGCCTACAAACTAGGGTACATTTTCTGGAATTTACACAGCTTTTAGTTTATGACTGCCTATGTCATTTCTTGAGGTGCTAAAATGGCAGGGCAGTACAAAACCCTCCAAATGACCCCATTTTGGAAAGTAGACACACCAAGGAAATTGCTGAGAGGCATGTTGAGCCCATTGAATATTATTTTTTTTGTCCCAAGTGATTGAATAATGACAAAAAAAAAAAAATTACAAAAAGTTGTAACTAAATGATATATTGCTCACACAGGCCATGGGCATATGTGGAATTGCACCCCAAAATACATTCAGCTGCTTTTCCTGAGTACAGGGATACCACATGTGTGGGACTTTTTGGGAGCCTAGCTGCGTACAGGGCCCCGAAAACCAATCACCGCCTTCAGGATTTCTAAGGGCGTAAATTTTTGATTTCACTCCTCACTACCTATCACAGTTTTGAAGGCCATAAAATGCCCAGATGGCACAACCCCCCCCCCCCGCCCCAAATGACCCCATTTTGGAAAGTAGACACCCCAAGCTATTTGCTGAGAGACATTTTGAGCCCATGGAATATTTTATATTTTGACACAAGTTGCGGGAAAGTGACAATTGTTTTTTTTTCCACAAAGTTGTCACCAAATGATATATTGCTCACACAGGCCATGGGCATATGTGGAATTGCACCCCAAAATACATTTAGCTGCTTCTCCTGAGTACAGGGATACCACATGTGTGGTACTTTTTGGGAGCCTAGCCGCGTACGGGGCTCTGAAAACCAATCACCGCCTTCAGGATTTCTAAGGGCGTAAATTTTTGATTTCACTCTTCACTGCCCATCACAGTTTCGGAGGCCATGGAATGCCCAGATGGCACAAACCCCCCCAAATGACCCCACTTTGGAAAGTAGACATCCCAAGCTATTTACTGAGAGGCATGGTGAGTATTTTGCAGCTCTCATTTGTTTTTAAAAATTAAGAAAGACAAGAACATTTTTTTTTTCAATTTTCAAAACTTTGTGACAAAAAGTGAGGTCTGAAAAATACTCACTATACCTCTCAGCAAATAGCTTGGGGTGTCTACTTTCCAAGATGGGGTCATTTGGGGGGGGTTTGTGCCACCTGGGCATTCCATGGCCTCCGAAAACTGTGATAGGCAGTGAAGAATGAAATAAAAAATTTACGCCCTTAGAAAGCCTGAAGGCGGTGCTTGGTTTTTGGGGTCCCGTACGCGGCTAGGCTCCCAAAAAGTCTCACACATGTGGTATCCCCATACTCAGGAGAAGCAACAGAATGTATTTTGGGGTGTAATGTCACATATTCCCATGGCATGTTTGAGCAATATATCATTTAGTGACAACTTTGTGCAAAAAAAAAAAAAAATGTGTCTCTTTCCCGCAACTTGTGTCACATTATAAAATATTCCATGGACTCGACATGCCTCTCAGCAAATAGCTTGGGGTGTCAACTTTCCAAAATGGGGTCATTTGGGGGGGGTTGAACTGTCCTGGCATTTTATGCACAACATTTAGAAGCTTATGTCACATATCACCAACTCTTCTAACCACTTGAAGACAAAGCCCTTTCTGACACTTTTTGTTTACATGAAAAAATTATTTTTTTTTGCAAGAAAATTACTGTGAACCCCCAAACAGTATATATTTTTTTTAAAGCAAATGCCCTACAGAATAAAATGGTGGGTGTTTCTTTTTTTTTTTTACACAGTATTTGCGCAGCGATTTTTCAAACGCATTTTTTTGGGAAAAAAAACACTTTTTTAAATTTTAATGCCCTAAAACACACTATGTTGTCCAAATGTTTGATGAAATAAAAAAGATAATCTTAGGCCGAGTACATAGATACCAAACATGACATGCTTTAAAATTGCGCACAAACGTGCAGTGGCGACAAACTAAATACATTTTTAAAAGCCTTTAAAAGCCTTTACAGGTTACCACTTTAGATTTACAGAGGAGGTCTACTGCTAAAATGACTGCCCTTGATCTGACCTTTGCGGTGATACCTCACATGCATAGTGCAATTGCTGTTTACATTTGACGCCAGACCGACGCTTACGTTCGCCTTTGCGAGAGAGCAGGCGGGGACAGGGGTGATTTTTTTTTCTTTATTATTTTTTTGCTTTTTTATCTTATTTTTAAACTGTTCCTTTCTTTTTTTTTTAATCATTTTTATTGTTATCTCAGGGATTGTAAATATCCCCTATGATAGCAATAGGTAGTGACAGGTACTCTTTTTTGAAAAAATTGGGGTCTATTAGACCCTAGATCTATCCTCTGCCCTCAAAGCATCTGACCACACCAAGATCGGTGTGATAAAATGCTTTCCCAATTTCCCAATGGCGCTGTTTACATCCGGCAAAATCTAAGTCATAAAATGCTCGTAGCTTCCGGTTTCTTAGGCCATAGAGATGTTTGGAGCCACTCTGGTCTCTGATCAGCTCTATGGTCAGCTGGCTGAATCACCGGCTGCATTCTCAGGTTCCCTATTGGGACAGGAGAGCCAGGGAAAAACATGAAAGACGGTGGGGGCATTCCCTCCCACTGCTTGTAAAAGCAGTCTAGAGGCTAATTAGCCACTAGGATTGCTTTTACATGAAAGCCAACCGCTGGCTGAAAAGAATGATACCAAGATGATATCTAAACCGGCAGGCATCATTCTGGTATAACCACTCAAAGTCCAGCAACATACCATTACGTTGCTGGTCCTTGTTGGGCATATATTGTAATCTTTTTTTTTTTTTCATGCAGCCTGTGGGCTGAACGAAAAAAAGAGATTGATCGGTTGATATGCCCACCATTAGAATACCTCCCTTCATCCACCCACTTCTAATGATGGGCATACATGCACCGTTTATATATGCCGAAGCATGGGGGCATCCTCCCGCAAAAGGTAGGAGCAAATCGCTCCTCCGCCCCCACTGCCCCCATGCTTCGGCATATATCACCTCCGCTGGAGTCACGGCTTTATATATCGTGGGAGCAAACGCTGTTGCTGTCAAGATAAATAAATCCGCGCTGCAGCTGAATGGCGTACCTGAAGACAAAAAAATCGTTAACAATAAAACACAGTAAACGGTAAAGTATAAAAAATTGCATACCTGAAAAGCAAACATGATAAAACATAATAACAATAAAACATTGCAGAATAGAATACAGTAAAAAAGAGCAGAACAATAGATAGAGAATAGAGAGAGAGAGAACAATAAAACGACAACTATTTTTTTAAAATATTTTTTTGTGTTTTTTTTTTTTTACACTTTTTTTGTAACTGTAACTTTTGTAACTGTAACCGGTTCAAGGTTCGGGTCTCCCAAAATGCGATGGCATCTTGGGAGACCCTGTGAAAGTGCGCCTAGTCTGTGCAATGCTGTACGCTAATACTCAACTAGCGTATGGTAGCGTTCAAAACATTCACCAATGCAAAGACCAGGATTGTCAGGACAGGAGGGACAATAGTAGCGGGTGTCACACCTATATCCGCGCTTGCTGTAGACACAACATCTTTTTTGGGGGGGTTTGTTGGGTAGGGGTACTCGGGAGGACATAAAGAAAATGCCTCTCATGCAGCCGACTGCATTTGGTTGGGGATGTGAATGGGGGACGTCCGGGTGCTGCAGAAGTGGTGGGTTCCCAATTAGGATTGGCGAATGCAGCAGGAATGGCATTATGGGCATGACGGGCCTGTATTTGTCTTCTTCTTGGTGGCAGCGGGACACTACTTGTGCTTGCCACCTCACCAGCTTGAACTGCACTTATAGGACTCGCCACGTCACCAAGTGTTACTGTAGTGCTGGCTTGACTATGACCGGGGTGTACTAGGCCGCTGGTGCTTGCTAGTTCCCCAAAACGCTACCAAAAAAACTGTTAGTGATCGCAGGGATCAGGCCTGACTCTGCCAACGCTGCAGTTAGGTGTTTAGTGTTTTGTAAGTGACAGTGATCGATTGATACTGCACTTGGGTGGGCTGGGCTGGGCTGGGCGGAGGGGCAAAACGCAGGTGCTAGCAGGTATCTGGGCTGATCCCGCTAACACTGCGTTTTTGGGAGCCCTAAACTGCTGGGGACGCTAGTATAGATCTGATCGGATCAGATATTGATCCGTTCAGATACTATACCACTAAGGGAGGCGTATGGTGCATTCTTGGGTGTTATCGCTACTGGCGCTAACCTGATGCTGCCTGGGGCTGGTGCTTGCCAGTTCACCAAAACGCTACCAAAAAATTGTTAGCGATCGCAGGGATCAGGCCTGACTGTGTGAATGCTGCAGTTATGCGTTTAGTGTTTTGTAAGTGACAGTGATCGATCGATACTGCACTTGGGTGGGCTGGGCTGGGCTGGGCGGAGGGGCAAAATGCAGGTGCTAGCAGGTATCTGGGCTGATCCCGCTAACACTGCATTTTTGGGAACCCTAAAATGCTGGGGACACTAGTATAGATCTGATCGGATCAGGTATTGATCCGTTCAGATACTATACCACTAAGGGAAATGTAAGCTGCATGCGTGGGTGTCAGCGGTACTGGCGCTAACCTGACGCTGCCTGGGGTGACGCAGACCTTAACTGACCCTAAAACCTAAGTTATATCACCGCCGGGCGATTAGGGGGCTAAACCTTTATTCGGTAATAAACGGAGGGTGCCCTGACACTATAAAAAATAAATGAACTAACCAGCGTCACCCGTAACAGTTATACGGTGATCACTGGTGAAAGGGTTAACTAGGGGGCAATCAAGGGGTTAAAACATTTATTAGGTAGTATATGGGGGTCCCTGACACTATAAAACGCTGATGGCGAACCTAAATATTTACCTACCTAACTAGCGTCACCAGTGACACTAATACAGCGATCAGAAAAATGATCGGTGAGTGACACAGGCGACGGGGGGTGATCAAGGGGTTAAAACTTTATTAGGGGGGTTAGGGGGGTACCCTAGACCTAAAGGCGGTTAACACTAACTGCCCTACCACTTCTAACTGTCACAAACTTACACCAATGCAGTAATAAAAAAAAAAAACTGCTTGGTGTCAGTGTGCCAGTGGGCCATGATCAGGGATGCATGCATTGTCCTGTCACCATTTTAGGAGGCCATGAGGATGGTGAGCAGTGACAGTGCATGCATCAGTGACACTGTCCCCCTTGTCCACCTGTTGGAGCACACACTGTGTGGAATAATGGACAGGGCACTTGAGGCAGAACAGAGGCAGGAAGAGGAGGACTTCCTTAGCTCTCAAGGCCCCCTTTATCCAGACAGTGTTCCTGCGTGCCCGCCGATCACACAGGAAGAGGACGAGGAGGAGGAGGATTGTGTCAGTATGGAGGTGGAGCCTGGCACTCAGCATCAGCAGCAGTCTTTAAGGGATCATTTAAAGTCCCAAGAAACACATGGACTTGTACGTGGCTGGGAGGAGGTGGCTGCAGATCATGTCGTCCTTAGTGACCCAGAGGACTCTGGACCGAATGCCTCAGCAAACCTACGCTGCATGGCCTCCCTGATCCTGCAAAGCCTGCAGAAGGATCCTTGTATTCGTGGTTTAAGGAGAAGGAACAATACTGGCTGGCAACCCTCCTTGATCCACGTTACAAGGGTAAGGTTGTGGACCTTATCTTGCCGTCGCAGAGTGAGCAGAGGATGAAACATCTTTGGGAGGCCTTGCAGAAAGGTCTGTGCAACGCCTTCCCAGAGACTGGGAGGTTACAAACTCCTGTTTCTGGACAACGTTTTGCTGAGGCTTCGGTCAGTCAAAGAAGGAGCGGTGAAGAAGGTGGCCGTCTGACCGATGCGTTAAGACAATTTTTTATGCCACCCGAGCACTGGCATTATATGACCGGCAGAAAAGCACACAGACTTTCCTGGCTTGCCTCATCCTGTAAGTCCAGGTACCTGCCCAAGAACCGCTGCACCACCAAGTTAAGGACGTGAGCTAAACAGGGCACATGGGTCATTTGTCCCTGTTGGAGGGTGGAGAGGAGGTTGGTGCCATTGTCGCAAACCACCATTCCTGCCTTAAGTTGGCATAGCGTCAACCACCTCTGAACCTGCCCCTTCAGAGCTGACAGAACCTCTGCCCCAGTGTGGCTCCTGTCCCCCAAGCACACCAGCTCAAGCACCGCATGGCATCTTTTGGCCTGCATACTTGAGTAGCCCCTTGAATGCCTACGGAGCACTGCTGGTTCCGAGGACAAAGCATAGGAAGAGTCCATGGAGGAAGAAGAAGAGGAGGGGGTGGAGGAGAGAGCTGTGTCAGAATCATTAGTAGTGGCATTTTGGAGGCGTGGTGGCGGAACAACCTCCAACACTACTGCACCTTGTACTACATCCTTCCCAGCTGCCAGCAGAGTCACCCAATGTGTGTGAAACTTAGGTAACGTCCCTGTCCATGACTGCTGGACCATGACCCAGTGGTAATATGCACCTTACCGCTGACCGCCCTGTCCAGCGAGGCCAAGACATCACCTTCCACATGCTGGTAGAGAGCCGGAATCGCCTTCCGTGAGAAAAAGTGGCGTTTGGGTACCTGCCACTGAGGAACCGCACATTCCACAAACTCACGGAAGGGGGCAGAGTCTACCAACTGAAAAGGTAGCATTTGAAGTGCTAGCAATTTGCCAAGCTAGCATTCATAGGCATGTGGATGGCTGGGAGCGAACTTCTTTCGGCGGTGCAGCAGCTGGGGCAGGGAAATTTGCCTGGTACAATCTGACGACGGTGTACCGAAAGCAGATTACCCACAAGTACTTGGCTGTGACACACCTAATTCTACACCTTCATTCCTCTCAGTGCAGGTCTCAGAGAGAACTGAAGGTATAGTGGGGTTGGAGATCTCAGCTGATGAGGAGCAAGGAGAGGTCCTCTTTGTTCTTTGGTGTGGGTCTTTTAGATACGCTTGCCAACGAACTGCATGGCAGGTCAACATATGTCTGGTCAAGCATGTGGTGCCCAAGCGGGAGATGTTTTGGCCACGCGAGATACGCTTGAGACATATGTTGCAAATAGCATCAGTGCGATCTGATGCACTCTTCTCAAAAAAGGCCAACACCAAAGAACTTTTGGAATAACGCGCAGAGACAGCAGCGCGGAGCTTTGCGGTATGATGCAGTCAGTGTGCTGCCCTTAGGCTGGCCCCTGGAGGGCATCCTGCCTCGTTGGTGATGTGCCTCCTCCTCCTCTCTCCTATCAGGCACCGACATTGAGTCAGTGACCTCATCATCCCCTCCCTCCTCATCACTGGATCAAACTTGGCAGTATGCTGCAGCAGGGGGAGCATGACTGCCAGATTGCTGTCCTTCTTGGGCACCCCCTCTGTCCGTTCTCACGTTACTGCCTTCATTTAGCTCAGTATCATCATCAAAGCCTTCTAAACACTGGGCATCCTCGTGGAGCATGTACCCAACACTGTGGTCAAACAGCTCGAGGGACTCCTCAGGAGGACATGGTGGGGCTAGGGAAGGAGTCACTGATGCCATTGAGCCGAGGGAAGAGGCCGCGTTGGCAGCTGCTTTGCCAGACAAAGTACTCTGAGCATGGGTGAGAGAGGATGAGGAGGATGAGGACGGCTTGGTCATCGACTCGACCAAGTCTTCCACATGTTGCGGCTCAACACGGCCAGCTGCTGGAAAAAAGGTTAAGCGTGTCCCACGGCCATATGCTGATGAGGATGCACCATCTTCACGACCAGCACTGTTGCCTCTAGACACAGAGCCTGCTTGCCCTCTTTTATTGGCTTGTGACTGTCTGCCTCTCCTTGTTGGCCTTTCAGACATACTAATGGCCAGTAGCTGCACTCAGCTGGGATATATATATATATATATATATATATATATATATATATATATATATATATATACTGATACTGCAGCTTACAAAATCAACTGCCTGCCTGTAGTATGAGAACACCACCAATCTTCTACAGGTAGCTTTAGATGAACACTGTGTAGAGGTCGCACTACACTAACTTGTAGCTTTAGCTGAACACTGTGCAGAGGATGCACTACACCAACATTAAAATAATGTAATAATGTAGCTGCCTGCGGTAGTGATAGGATCAGGAAAACACCACCAACCTTCTACAGATAGCTTTAGCTGAACACTGTGCAGAGGTCGCACTAGACTAACGTGTAAATAATGTGACTGCCTGCGGTATTGATAGGATCAGGAAAACACCACCAACCTTCTACAGGTTTGCTTTAGCTGAACACTGGGCAGAGGTCGCACTACACTAACTTGTAGCTTTAGCTGAACACTGTTCAGAGGACACACTACAATAACTTGTAGCTTTAGCTGAACACTGTTCAGAGAACGCACTACACTAACTTGTAACTTTAGCTGAACACTGTGCACTACACTAACTTGTAGCTTTAGCTGAACACTGTGCAGAGGTCGCACTACACTAGACATGTGCACACTGAAATATTTTGTTTCGGAATTTCGTTTTCGTCCAAAAAATAAATTTATTTAGTTACTCCCAAAATTTGTTTTTATTAATTTATTTTTTCGTTAAAAATTGCATTCGTCCAAAAAACCAAATTAAGATCGAATCTGTCATTGAAGGCTTATGGTGTCCGTCGAATGTTCAATGAAGATTCGACAGAGCAGCTAAACTGTACGACGCCGTACAGTTTACCTGCTCCGTCGAATCTTCTTGGAACTTTCAACAGACACCATAAGCGAAAGTACGTGTGTACTTAGTTCTAGCTATTTTACTGCTCCTCCTCTTTGGTTACAATCAGCCAATAACATTCATCATCATCATTATTTTTATTTATATTTTCTCCCCTACGTCATATCTTTTCTCCCCTACGTCAAATCTTTTCTTTCTATGTCGAATATTTTCTCTCTATGTAGAATAATCTTGGACTAATAGAGTTAAGGTTAGGCACATTCGACCACAGGTTTGATGGACACAGAATGTTATTGTCATCATCATGTCGAATCTCCTATCTATATCGAACTGTTGTAGCAACAAAAACGAAAATAAAGCATTTGTTTATGTCGGATCTTTCGCTTTTTGGAATCTGCACTTTCGTTATCGTTTGTTAAAATGATAACGAAAATACCTGAAATTCGGACGAAAATGCATTCGGACGGAAACAAATGCACATGTCTACACTACACTAACTTGTAGCTTTAGCTGAAAACTGTGAGGAGGATGCACTACGCTAACTTGCAGCTTTAGCTGAACACTGATCTGAGGTTGCACTACCTGCGGTAGTGATAGGATCAGGAAAACACCTCCAACCTTCCACAGGTAGCTTTAGCTGAACACTGTGCAGAGGTCGCACTACACTAACTTGTAGCTTTAGCTGAACACTGTTCAGAGGATGCACTACACTAACTTGTAACTTTAGATGAACACTGTGAACTACACTAACTTGTAGCTTTAGCTGAACACTGTTCAGAGAACGCACTACACTAACTTGTAGCTTTAGCTGAACACTGTACAGAGGTCGCACTACACTAACTTGTAGCTTTAGCTGAACACTGTGCACTACACTAACTTGTAGCTTTAGCTGAACACTGTTCAGAGGACGCACTACACTAACTTGTAGCTTTAGCTGAACACTGTGAGGAGGACGCACTACACTAACTTGTAGCTTTAGCTGAACCCTGTACAGAGGTCGCACTACACTAACTTGTAGCTTTAGCTGAACACTGTTCAGAGGACGCACTACACTAACTTGTAGCTTTAGCTGAACACTGTGCAGAGGTCGCACTACACTAACTTGTAGCTTTAGCTGAACACTGTGAGGAGGACGTACAACACTAACTTGTAGCTTTAGCAAAACACTGTTCACAGGACGCACTACACTAACTTGTAGCTTATATATATATATAGCTCTATATCGAACTGTTGTAGCAACAAAAACGAAAATAAAGCATTTGTTTATGTCGGATCTTTCGCTTTTTGGAATCTGCACTTTCGTTATCGTTTGTTAAAATGATAACGAAAATACCTGAAATTCGGACGAAAATGCATTCGGACGGAAACAAATGCACATGTCTACACTACACTAACTTGTAGCTTTAGCTGAAAACTGTGAGGAGGATGCACTACGCTAACTTGCAGCTTTAGCTG